>JAODAL010041551.1:0-35761 GCA_025379985.1 Phyllomedusa bahiana | reverse complement strand
TCATGCAGCAAGAAATAACATGTGGTGGCTTCTCCGACAACCAACTGCAAATCGGATCCATGTGACGGATCAAATGGGAGGAAACATGGTGTCGCGCTGCATCCGAGGAGGGAGGGTCATTGCGCCCTGCATGCCGCAAGTGTTCAATCTGGATTGTGAATAAGTTCACTTGAAAGTCTTCCACCGATTTTCAGTAACATTCTGGAAAATGGCCGGAACTGGCATGAACTTTATCCATTTGATACAAAAGACAGGAACCCCTCATCGTGGTTGCTGCGGCAGAACGGCATCCCCCATCCAACCTCACTTGATATGACAGGATTGTTTCCAACTTCCGTTGGAATTCCAGCCTGCATATGTTGGACCGACGGTAATGGACAGTAGAGATAGGACATTCATTAACGTTTTTTGAGATCCAGGCACAGACAGAAGTACTCCCATGCTGTAACTCTGATGTCAGCCAGTGGCAGCTCATGCTTGACCCACACATGCCGTTCTGTTGAGGCCCTTCGAGGAGGCAAACGTTATTTGTATGTCCGCCAGGACTTCGGGATGAAAAACGTCATTCCACTGCTTCATGTCCTGGAAACAGATGCTGAAAAATCTGTCTGTGCGGGGGACCTGGAGACCGTGGCTACTAAATCTGTGGCACAACATGAGTCCAGTGGGGACTGAAAAATGGAGGTGGAGGAGGAGGACATTGGATGCTAGAAGCATTGTATGGTGAAATGACGTGGATTTTCTACTAAGGTGACAGAGAGGAGGGAAGCAGGAGCTGCTGGAGGAGGTGGGGGATGGTGTTGAGGTAAGACGAGGCAGATGACCCCCATGAACCCGTTGCAGTATACAGTTGGAAATGGAGGGGGGGGGGACAGGGAGCCCTTGGAGTCACCTTGTGCAGATTGGCCCGCCAGCATGTTATTTGCCTAGCCTAGTGACAGGCCGAATAGTCAGCATCCGAGAGGGTATGAATTCTGGATCTCCACCCTATTGGACCTCGATACGGAGTACAAAATGGGAGACCTTTTTCCGCTATTGAAAGGGAGGTCAAACTCAAATGACTATAGGGAAATCCTCCGTAAATCAGTTGGTCGCTGCTTATTGTGCGGCATCGTCCTCCTCTGAAAGGTCCTTCTGAATCGGGGGGTTCCTCAGCAGCTCACTGTACGACTGCGCGGCTTAATGGGGGGAAAGGTGGGGGGGGGGGGGGGGTAGGAAGCAGTACTGCTACAAATCCGCAGTACCTAAGTCGGGAGTCCTGATGAGCTCTTTCTTCACCCGCCTAGTGAGGTGGGTGAGTCGACAGACAGCATGAAGGACCTGGAGCAGTCCCTGATCCCAACAGGTGGTGGCCTACTTGGGACAGACACTCTGCCACCCCAGTTAGATGATCCGCTTGGACTACTGGGCTGCCCAAACTGGATGTGTGGCCGCAAACTTGCCGACGTTTTGCAGTGGATGAAAGCTGTACCTGCACCCAGGCCACAAGTAGTGTGGACTTCCAGAGAGGGTTGTTAGTGCGGCCGGGGGCCATCGTTACCCCAAGGAGATCCCGCTTGTCCATGGGAATATATAATTGATGGATAGAGTGACCTTTGTCAAGATGTTTCAGGCGTGGATAGGCAGGATTTCCTCACACCAACCCCATAATGCCTTTGGTCAGGACTACATCTGCCATGACGGCCTCTACCAAACTGTGAGAAATGAGTCTGGGTTCAATCTTCACTGCCTCAGCCAATATCTGATGCCGCCACCCGACTGATGGGCCACACATCTGCTGGGAAAGTTCTCCATCTGCCACCAACCATCTTTTACCAGGGGACTGGTATTGCCAACCCAACCAATCAACACCGCTGTCAAATTGTGACTCCGTCTGAACCTATGCTGATTGCTGTGGCTGCTGCAGTGACCTCCACACTGTGTCATTGGGCCACTGTCTGACCTACATGCTGATGCTGTGGCTGCTGCCAGTGACCTCCACCAACTGTGTCATTGTCACACTTGTGAATACTCTGTTTTTGCCTACCTCCAGAATAGTCATTGTGCCCACTGCCTTGACCTAATTCTGTGCTGCCGTGACATACACACTTGTTTCTTTGTGCCACTGTCTGACCTCATGCTGGCTGCTGTGGCTGCCTTGCCGTGACCTACACACTGTGTCATTGTGACCACTGGTCTGACCTCATGCTGCCTGCTGTGGCTGCTGCGTGAGCTCACACACTGTGTCACATTGTACCCACTATGTGGCCTACTCCTGTTTTTTTCACCTCCAGAATGCTCATTGTGACACTGCATGACCCCTCATTGCTGCTGCTGCCGTGAAACTTCCACACTGTTTTCCATTGTGCCACTGTTCTGTCCTTCATTGCTTGCTGCTGTGGCTGCTGTGCTGTGTCCCTACACACTGTTGTTCATTGTGCCGATGTTGATCCTCATGCTGCTGTGTGGCATGCTGTCACCGTGACCTCCACACTGTGTCATTGTACAATCTGTGGCCTACTATGTTTTTGCACACCTCCAGAATGTCATTGTGCCACTGCCTGACCTCATTGCTGCTGTTTGCCGGGGCCCTAACACTGTTTTTTTTGTCCCACTGTCGGGCCCTCTTGTGCTGCTGTGGTGTAAAGTGCCCCCCCAAAAAAAACCCTTTGTAATTGTCCCCACTGTCGGGACCCCATGCTGCTGTGGCTCCCGCGTAACCCCCAAAACTCTGTCACAAATTTGTTCCCCACCTGAGCTCTCAGTTTTTTTTTTCCCGTTTTCAGGGGTTGACTTTATCGGGAAACTTTCCCCGCTTCGTTTTTTGGTCAGTTTTGCCCCTTCAAAAGTCCCGGGGAAATTTTTAGTAAAAGGTGATTCAAAGAGGGGGGGCAGTAAAAGTGGGGTTTTTCATCCCTAAAACACAACATTGTTTAAAGACCAAACCAAGTTCCCCTTGCATTTTTAAAAAGCATGGAACAACGTTTACTAACCCGGGGCGGCTCTGTGCGCCGGGAAAATAGCTGCTTTTTAACGAGATTGTGCCAAAGAAATTTCAGTAAAAAGTTTTTTTTTTGCCGAGAAATTCGGCGTTTGTGACAAAATTTTAAATTTTCAAGGAAATTCGCCCAAACTCTTTGTAAATATCATAAAAAAATTGGCAATAGATGTGCCCCCTAAAGAGTGGCACAAAATGGGGTTGGTATTTTTGGACTTCTTATTTTTTTTGTTTAGGAAATTGCCCTTTTGGGCACCCCTTTATTTGTCATAAACCTTCCAGAAAAGTGGCGGAAACGTTATCAATGGCCTATGTGTAAAAAAACAACCCCCCTTTGCGGGTGTCTTGTGTAAGACAAAATACATTTTGCTGCCTTTGCCCTGTCTAATGGGGGGTAAAAGGGAAAGTTGCTTGTGGACCTTCCGGCCCCCAGCACCTTGGACTTTTGTTGCGCCTCCCCCAGTAACCCTTGCTCGAGTGAAAGTGCCTTTTGTAGCTGCTCTCTGCTCTGGTTAACTCATTTAAACCCCGGAGCGCTTTTTGATGCCCTAAATTTTAAAGGGCTTTGTTGGCGATGCTGTCTTCTCCCACATTTGTAACTCATTAATAGCTAGTTAGTTACGGTTTCTGAGATTTGTCACCTTTCATCAGTTAAACAATTGACTGAGGCACTATTCACACTATTATGAAAGTAGGTCAATAAATTAACTAAAAGTGCATGCACCGGGTAAGTGAAAAGTTCTATTTTGTGTGTTTAAGTCACTCATGTTAAGTTTCATTGCTTTTTGACATGTTGCTCATTATACATTCTTAGAACCTTTGTTATTCAAGAGGTTTTGTTTTTTTAGGCAATGGATGGATTTGTGGCAAAAAATGTATATAATTTGTTGTACCAAGATGTATCCAACGGTCTTTATGCCTGGCCTGTTTCCACAATGTAATTATTAAGCTAGGGCTTCATAAATCAAAACCCTGTAACATCTTCTTCTTTTTGACATTGACTTGGTAAGACAATTAAATACACATTTCATCTTTTAATATGAAATAAACCATGCCAGAAAGTATTTCAGGTGATCAAAGTGGGAGACTTAAAGCTGTTTTCCCATTTTGGGATTTCATTTGCTCCCAATTGTTGTGCTGTTACCTCCAGGTTCTCCTCCTGTGGTCCAATGCTGATTGACAGTCCAGGCCAGTGGCATGTGGATGACATTATTGCGCCTCTGGTCTGAAGTTGCACGCTGCCGATGCTGCTATGAAAACTAATCAGCAGCATCGGAGGAGCGACAGAAGCTCAATGTGCAGCCATAAACAGTGGGAACTGTGCACCATGGATCCTAGGCTACGACCTCTGCATCTTTCCAGCATCGTTCCATAGAGCCGGAAGTAGATCAAACAGGTGTCAGTCACTCGTCTGAGTGACTAAGGCAGCTATTGTGGGCAGCTAAGAGGATTCTGTCTCCAGATGGAAAGAATATCTGCAGGATCACTTCATGAGAAGAATGGTAGGTTCACACGATGTTTGTTAAATAGGTTTTTGGGTACGTATTACTTACCAAAAAACAGACCCCAAAACATATTTAACAATGTTGAAGTGTGATTACATTGATTTCAATGTAAAATACGTATCGTCATTCAGATGATATGTGTTTTACATAAGGTTTTGCATTTCGTAAAACGGATGCGTTCAAAGAATTGACATGCCAATTCTTGATCTGTGAAAGCAATGAAAACAATATGGATATGTTTTTGCAGTGCAGAAAACCACTCTGCGGTACGTTTTTGGACACGTTTAACGAAATACGTTTTACGTATTTAAAAACTTATCCAAGACGCTGTCTGCACACAAGCTTAGGCCACACCATCCCAGTCCCCTCCTTCTGATATTACACAACAGGTAGTGACAACACCAGCCTAGTCACTGCTAGACCAAAAGTGGTCGGTAACCTAGGGAAGCCTGTGTAAACAAGCAGGAGATAAGAAATGCTCTAACTCTGAAATAAAGTAAAATTGGAACAGTAATGTTTTCAGCAAGAATATTTCATTACCTCTGCCTACATACTTGAAGCTTATCAATGAGATGGGAATACCCTTTTTAAGGCTATGTCCATCTACGCAACCAATTTTTTAATTATTTGAATGCATCTAAAATTAAAACTGAAGTAAATGCATAAAACTTTCAGAAGAACAACATAGGTAAGTCTGCAAATCTATGGTGACTCTACAGCAAAATCAAAACAAATAATTGGATAACATGCAACACTAATTTTTTCTGCAGGTTTCACCCCTGCTGAATTGAAAAATACATCTTTTGCAATAGACATATGACATTCCACAACCTAACTGTTCTATATTCACCCTACCTAATATAACTCCTCTCTGTTTGCTGCCTCCACACCCTTTGTCAGAAACTGATCTTTTTATCGAGTAGTAGTCTTTACACCCCATGTACTCTAAAGCACCTAAAGATATCTCCTGACATGTCAGTGTTAGTAAATCCTTGTGTTCCCTGTGTAATAACAATTCTGGAGCATCTTCTCTAATAACTCTGTGTTGGGCAGTTCCTCTGTTATTCTTCTAGAAACTTATTACTGAATCTGTCAGGTGGGTGTTACCATTCCAGTTTTCAAAGGCGTGTGTCACTGTGTCAGCACTGATAGGACAATGTCAGACTGTGTAGATACTCCTCCACCGCATCTGGTTACACCTCCAAAATTGTTATTTCCTAGAGAACACAAGTAACTGCGAAGCTCCTTTTTAATATCTGGGCATGCTCAAGTATTGGCTCATGCAGCTTTATATTTAATACTTTAATTTTACAACAGAAAGCTGAATCATTGGACAAAAGAAACATGTTCCCCATTGAGACAGCCTTATTTTATCATAGATTGTAAGCTTTTGTGAACAGGGCTCTAACACCTTTAAAAAGAACTCCATCAGCCCTGACCTTCTGCCTGTATCCAATATTGTAAGAGTTCTGATCGCTGCTTGTCCAACTACATACTGTGTCTTGGTTCCTGGAACCGGTGTCTTTTGTCCATCCTCCCATCAGTCTTTGCTATCAGAGACTACTTTAGGGTAGCAACCTAGTTATTTACTGTGGCAAAGTCCATACTTCTGTGTGAGGGTTAAAGGGGATGTATCGCTTCATCAGTTCAGCTGTTTTCTTGTACCTTTTTTTTTCTCAGCTCCTCAAATCCAGGGGCGTTTCTTCCCCTCCCAGCTGGGTGTTTCTTAACTGAAGGGGGATGACATCATCCCCCCCCGTCACTGTTCGTGCTCGCTCCCGAGTCAGTGTGTTTGTTTGAAATCAGTGGGAGGGGATCTCTGCTCTTTCCCCACCTCTCTGTCCACATGTCACTGTGTCGTTCCTCTCCCTATGTAGTCTTATTTTGTAAGAACTGTTTGTTTACATATCAAAGCCCTGCATTCAGTCTAGACAGTCTTCTATGGACTCAGAGCACTGATCTCTTCTCCTCTCACAGCTGGAGGTTTGTTACAGTTGAATCCAGTTTTCTATGAACTCATCCAGAGCAACACAGATCTGTCTCTCTTCTATGTTCACACGCAGGAGCATTAAGGCACCGGGCACAATTCTGCTGTTTTCTGTTTGTAGAAACAGCTGCAGGGTTACTGTGCAGCTGCTGGTTGTGCAGAGTGAAATGTTGCCGACCCCTTATTCTGAGTGAGAGAGGCAGGAATGCACGCTCCCGTGAATACGACCAGGGGCAAGACAGAATGCAAATTAGTAGAGCCGTAAGCCAATGAAATGAAAGGAGGTAGAATCCGACTGGCACTGGGGACCAGTGTTTACAGAAAACGAAGATAAGGCAGACTGTGAAAAAAAGACAGCTTTGCAAATTACATCCAATTGCAAAGTTGCTTGTTTTCACTGTCCCCTTATTTTGAAGACCATTTAATGTAATGATACAACCCCTTTAAGAGTGAAGAACTCTCACACCAAATCTGCAGCAAACGAGAGGGTCCACTGCAATGATGAATGGACATGTTAGTATCAGAAAAAAGTCAAAGCCAGGATCTGAATCATTTTAATTAAAAATACAAAACAAAATAATTCCGTATTATTATAGCCAACGAACATTGCAAGCAGAATTTCCTGTGGCCGTATCTAGTTATTGCCGTACAAATAAAAATGGCTGAGAAAATAAAACAAGGCAAGCTTTTCAGACAAAGTAAATATGATTGCACAGAAAAGGAAGAACAAAATCCTCAAGGACTCCAAAGAAATATGAGTTATGACTCATAAGAATGAAGATTACATGGCCTTGCTGTGCTTTCCCTTCTGGCGATAAATACTTCAACCATGGATAAACCTTTCCTGTGTTCTTAATTTGCCTAAATAAAACATGTATTAATGAAAAAAATACTTGAAGTAAAATAATGATTAATATAAGATTCTGCACATTGAAAGGGATGCCTGGTTCAGGCTCTGTTCAGATTGTTATGTGCAGGCCGTGTCAAGGGTGCCTTTAGGGTGCTTTCACATAGTGCTTTTTTTAATGTGTTTTTTTTGTGCAGGAAGGCACAGCAGTTAATGCTGTACATTGCTGCACAGAAATCACGGTAAAAATCGCGATTTTACCGCGATTTTTGCGGCGCAACGTACAGCATTAACTGCTGTGCCTTCCTGCACAAAAAACACATTAAAAAACGCATCAAAAACGCACTGTGTGAAAGCACCTTAGGCTCCCTTTAAGATTTGGAATTAAAGGGAAACATGTATGAACAAGAGCATGGTCAGTATTCTGGCGTACTTTGCAACAAAGCTGTTTAAGCCCTGTTCCATAGCTGTACATGAACAGTCACACTCCAAACTTTGGCGCAGTTGGCACCTGCCCGACACTTTGTAATGTGGCAAAGATTTGGGGCATTCTCAGGGCATGTCACACTACATTTGTAGGATAAGACATATTTTGAATGGGGAACGCCAAAAGTAGGGGCATAAACTGTCAGAACAGCCAGACCAAGTTAAAAGTGGTGCTGAGGTTAAAGTTGTCTTTAATCACTGATAATACTATAATAACAGGATTTATGGTACATGCTGTTATTATAAATTTTATAATATATCATTTAAAATTCATTTTATATTATTGTCAATTAATTTTTTATTATTTAATTAGGAATTTATTTTATATTATATAATTGTATATTCATTTTATATTTTTGGGAATTTATTTTATTTAATACAGTTTTATAATGAACATCAGTAAGCACGGTCATAGCTGTCAGGAATTTTATAGAGTCTTTTCTTCTTTTTTACCATGCGGCACAGATAGAATTTGTGGCAGGGTAACACCTACGATGCGCCACATGTATGAACTGCAGAAGAACAGGTTCATACATTCTGGCGCATCCTACACTGCCTTAAAGGGGTTTTATCATTACACACTTTTGAAGACTTGAGCTGTTTCTATCTGTTACAGCTTCTAATCCAGGGGCAAGTCTCTCCTCTCAGTAGGCGTGTCTCTCCTCCCAGTAGGTGTGTGTTCCCGTACTGAAGAGTTGTGACATCATCATTCTGTGTGAGCAGTGGAAGGGAGAGGATTTCACAGCTCTACAGACTTCCTGCAATGGTTAAATCTCATATCTGCAAAGATGTCATCTCCAGGCTGCACAGGCTCTTTGTAACCAGAACACCTGCATTGCTGTAAACAGTTATACATACAGCCTGAACTGATTAAAGAAATGAAGAAAGACACGCTGCCACCCCCCTCTCCCCTCATTATCAGGCAGGAGGTATAGCAGACTTATAAGGCTGTTATATAGGGGTGCACAAGGTATAAGTCTGTGTTATATGGGGGGAGAGGTGAGCAGTGTATTGGGCTGTGTTATATGAGTGGAGAGTGAATCTAGCAGCTAGAGATTCAGTAATTGCTGTGATTGTTTACATACAGCCATCACTGGGAGATGAGCATAGAGAGGAGCTGAGACAGCCTTTATTATACAGACACAGTCATCACAGGCAGTTCGTTTCACTTTTGTTTTCCACAGCTCAGAGGGGAGTAAGCACAGAGTGCAGGCATCCAATCACAACACAGGGGTTGTGTCCCATCCAGGGGGTGTGTCTGAACAGACTTAATGACATATCAGTCAGCCAATCATAGAAAAGGGGGCGTGGCCTGACCACCTGCTGCAGAAATAGCTATAGATGCACAGATCAGCTCATATCTGCTATACTAAGTGATTAAGGCAATGCAAATTGCAATAGTGCTTATTTTTACTGTCCCCATCATTAGAGATTAATTAAAGCTATTTAGAACTGGCCTGTCAAAGTTCATACATGTCGTCCAAAGTTTTTACTTTTACTCTTCTCCCTGCTTCAGTCTCCCACTTCATGTGCAGGCTGTGGGTGTTTCTGCGATTTCAGCTCTGTCAACTCCTATTGCTCGCTCTGCCTGTTAGAAGAACATTGGTGATGGAGGGGTCGTGAAAATGAATGACGATGTGCAAGCAGGTTGTCTGGCTACAAATGTAAGCTACCAAATCTTTTTTGACCTCTGCTTACACACTTAAAGCTAAAATCAATGAGATGGGAATACCCCTTTAACCACTTGTCTGTAAAGTCCTATGTAGCGGGTTTACTCAGTAAGTTAATAATTGCAGCTGACACTCGCTGCTAACAGCAGGGAATGGAGCTGGTTCCAATCCCGGCTGTTTAACCATTTATATCCTGCGATAATCGCGGTCACTACATCTAAATGAATGAGTAACGGTGCTGTGCACTGTTTCTCCTTTCACTTGGCACCCCTGCAGCAAAATCGCAAGTTTTTGATCCAAAAAGACGCCAGCCGGACGGCAGGAAGTAATAGAGCCGCCATCTGGGTACACCTGACTGCTGGGTTTATACAATGCAGTAGGGTGTATGAGTGATCGCACCCTAGTGATCAAGTGCTCTAGGAGGACTAAAAGTTAATGTGAAAAAACAAAGTTTTTAAAGTATAAAAAAAAGTAATAAAGAAATATTGAAATATTAAAAGCTGAAATCACTCCCCTTTCAACATTTTACAAATAAAACTAAAAAAGTTATACATACCGTATATACTCAAGTATAAGCCGAGGCACAAAACTTATTGACTCAAGTATAAGCCTAGGGTGGAAAACGCAGCAGCTACTGGTGAATTTTAAAAATAAAAATGGATACCAATAAAATTACATAGGCAGTTTAATGTCCCCCATAGGCAATTATAGGCAGATATATGGCCCTATATGCAGGTATAGGCAGGTATATGTCCCAAAAGGCACATATATGGCCCCATAGGCATGTATAGGCAGTTATATGTCCCCCATAATCAGATTATAGGCAGGTATATGGCCCCATACGCAGGTAATAGGCAGGTCTATGGCCCCATAGGCAGGTAATAGGCAGGTATATGGCCCCATAGGCAGGCATAAGGCAGGCTGTAGGCAGGGTATAGGCAGGTATAGGGCAGGCTGTAGGCAGGTATGGGGCCGGCTGTAGGCAGGTATAGGCTGCTGTAGGCAGGTATAGGGCCGGCTGTAGGCAGTTATCGGCTGCTGTAGGCAGGTTTAGGGCCAGCTGTAGGCAGGTATAGGCAGCTGTAGGCAGGTATAGGGCCGGCTGTAGGCAGGTATAGGCAGCTGTAGGCAAGTATAGGGCAGGTATAGGCAGCTATAGGGCAGGTATAGGGCAGGTATAGGGCCAGCTGTAGGCAGGTATAGGCAGCTGTAGGCAGGTATAGGGCCGGCTGTAGGCAGGTATAGGGCAGGTATAGGCAGCTGTAAGCAGGTATAAGGCAGGTATAGTGCCGGCTGTAGGCAGGTATAGGGCAGGTATAGGGCCGGCTGTAGGCAGGTATAGGGCAGGTATAGGCAGCTGTAGGCAGGTATAGGGCAGGTATAGGCAGCTGTAGGCAGGTATAGGGCAGGTATAGGGCCGGCTGTAGGCAGGTATAGGCAGCTGTAGGCAGGTATAGGCAGGCTGTAGGCAGTTTAAAAAAAATAAAAAAACAATCACTTACCTGGATCCCTGCTGCTCCATCTCCCGGGCGCGCTCCTCGGTCTTCCCAGCACAGGCGGTTGACGTCATCAAGCCGTGCACGCAGCGTGATGGACACACGCTGCCTGTGCCGGAAAACTCCGGACCGGCCGCGAGTCTGCGGCCGCCCGGAGACCACTGCGGGGCAGGGAGCACTCGCTCTCTGCCCGCCAGTGGTATTACTTCACCTATATGCACTCCGGAGGAGTCGCATATAGGTGAAGGGATCGCTGACAGTGCCTGGGCCACCGCAGCGTCCGGACACTGTGCGCTCCCTCGGCCTTCAGTTATATGCGCTCCCTGAGGAGTCGCATATAGCTGAAGCGTCCATGTCGGCGCACGGGCCATCGCAGCGCCCGAGCGCCGAAAGTGACTCGAGTATAAGCCGAGGGGAGATTTTTCAGCAAATTTTTTGTGCTGAAAAACTCGGCTTATACTCGAGTATATACGGTAATTGGTTTCGCCGCATCCATTAAAATCCGATCTATCAAAATGTAACATAATTTATCTCGTACACTAAAAACCATAGAAGAAAAAAGATTCTAAACGCCAAAATTGCATTTTTTTGGTTGTTTCATGTCTCCTAAAAATTGGACTTAAAAGTGATCAAAAAGGGGCATGTATCCCAAAAAGGTACCAATAAAAACTGCACTTCAGTCTGCAAAAGCAATCATTCACGTCCATAGATAAAAATAAAAAAAAAGTTATTGGGTGCAGAAAATGGCACTGCAGCACAAATTTAAGAAACAGGGAATGTTTAAATTTTTTAAAAAGTACTAACATAATGAAAACCCTACATATTTGTTATCACCAGAATCGTATAAACCTACAGAATACAGATAACACTTCATTTATAAGAATGAATGCCATAAAAACAAATCCCCACAAACACAGCACAAGTATGTTTTTTTTTCACATTTCACCCCACTTACAATTTTTTTCAGTTTCCCAGTATATTCTTTGGTATGGTCACTGGCACCTTTAAAAAGTACATCTTGTCCCACAAAAACAGCTCTCATATGCCCATGTAGATGGAAAAATATTAAAAAAAAGTTATGTCTCTTGAAAGGTGGGGCGGAGAAAAAACAAGAGCCATGTTGTTATGGCCGGCTGTCAGAAATGGGTTAAGAATATTACAGCATACTTTTACCATTCAAATGTTGGAAACCTGAAAGGGATCCTGGTGGTCACTGTGACACATCAGGTGGCACATCACTATAGATTTTGGTATTAACAGAGGCCATTAAATAGCTGCAAACAGTCTCTATATGTTAAAGATAGACTTTGATAGCATATCACTGGCATATGCCATTACTGTCTGGTACTTGTGGGTTCCACCTTCCTCACGGAAATGGTAACAGAGCAGATTGGACAGCCGGTTGCGCTTGCACATGACTCTTCACTTTGCTGTATGTTAGTTCCCAGTACAGCCACGCACCATGTTCGCCTCTGCTCAGAACTCCCATACAACAGAATGGAGAGCCGTGCACAATTGCAACCGGCTCTGCAGTCTGCTCTGTAACTTTTGGGGCTTGTTCTCGAGACAGGTGCGGGTTCCAGAGGTGGGAACTGCACCTATCAGACTTTAATTACATATCCTAGCGATATGCCATCAAAGTCTATGGTGTGAGCACCCCCTTAATTTGACACCTACGATTTATTACATTTAGATGAATCGCATCACTAGATACATGCAGACGCAGATCACATATTATCAGCACATCCTATGGTCTTTTAGAATGGTACTTTTCTGTGTGTTGGAAGTTGTAAGGAGGCTCTAAGAATCTCCACCTCTGGAGGATCACCTAGTATATGGAAATAGATATGTGACATATTATTGGGACAAGTTTCACAAAGAAAGAAATTAATACTGTGCAGTGTGTATCAACAATAACTGAAAGAGTTGTCTAACTTCACCAAAAACGAAAAAATCTCAACCATTTCTATAAAATAAAAAAAAACCCTGGACATGCCTCATTAAGTCACCAATGATCCAATGTTGACTCTTCAAGGGTCTCTGCAGTCGTTATCTACAAGTGGTTGGCACATGACAACTTTAGCCGATAAACGGCCTCAGGGCTCATGTGTCGTTCTACTGGTATTACTGCTCTGTGAGAGGAACAGTGATGCCAGTGGTACATTGATCAGTACGTAACTGCAACAGTCAATCACTGGTCTCAGTGGTCAGATGCCATTCAACTGACAACACCAATCCCATGACTAAGTGATAATTTCAATGGAACAGCCAAGCGCTTGTAAACAAAGAACAGAGAGACGTCTGGAGCTTCAATGCTGGATCGGGAATGGCTTAAAGAGGTGTTTTTTATTTTAAAGAAAAAGCTGCTATTCGTTTTTTTAGCCGTTGGAAAACCCATTCCAATATTTATTTTATTAATGTTTTAAAATACTTTACATAATACTCTTCTATTATTTTTTATTTCTACTTTGTAGAGTGTCCCTATTTCCTTAGTCTTATGCTATGGCACCAGTGCAGGAAAATTATGCCAAGGCCGAGTTCACAGTCATGGCTTTATTAAATATGTCACAGTTATTCACTGGGGTACTGTGAAAAAGGTACCCTGATGGTTACCGTGTCGGGTCACAGCTAGCTCATAGATATCAAAAAAACAAAAGTACATGTATATACTCGAATATAAGCCGAGGCACCTAATTTTACCAGAAATAAACTGGGAAAACATATTGACTCGGGTATAAGCCTAGGGTAGGAAATGCAGCAAGTCAGTAAGTGATGCCTCTTCATTAACCAGGACAGACAGCCATAGCAAAGAGCAGCAACTAGAGGACTTGGTACCACGATGTACGTAATGACTGTCCCCAGTAATTAGCCAGGTAGGACTGTCCCTGTAATTAGCTAAGTAGAGCTGTCCCTGTAATTAGCTAAGTAGGGCTTGTGAGGAAAATTCACTCATAGGACAGTCATCTCTCCAACTTTATCTAGCCAGATCTCACAGATGGCCACCAGCCCCTAGGAAAGCTCAATTTCCACGTTAATCAGCACAGCCGTTCAGGATTCTGGACGAGCAGGGTGTTCTCTCGTCCTCCCTGATTCTCCCTGTGCCCGTGTGGACAGGGGTTAACAGTGGAACAGTATCTGGCTAACCTTGTGCACCCCTAGGGGGCAGCGCAACGGCACGATACACCCCAAGTCAGGCTGTCGACCCTCGAGTGGGCCGGCGGGCGGGCTTTTTCCTGACAGGGCTGTCACCAGCAATTAGCCACATTACACACACACAGCTCAGATACATGCACATTACACACATAAGGCTCTTCTACATGCACATTGCACACGGCTCTGCTGCAGACACATATAACACACACATACACAGCTCTGCTTCAGCTCAACCAGCAGTGATCACAACCAGTACAGCAGAAATCTACATACACTGAGCAGCATCACATGACATCAACACAGGTCCTGGAAGAGCCAAAACTTTCGGGTGAGGTGAGTTGTACTTTAAATACATATAAAATATACACTCGAGTATAAACTGAGAGAGGCTTTTTCAGCATAAACAATGTGCTGAAAAAGTCGACATATACTCGAATATATACGGTAGTTTTATTCCTACTAGGTTTGCTTCATTTCCTGCTGTTTTATATGTTTTCTGCGCAGGATACAAAAGTGTGGTAAACGCACAAATAGCCTGTACATTTGACAAATGTAGAAAACATAGTCCAAATATGAATATGTTTGTTCTGTTGAAGTCTATGAAACAGCCAAGGCTACGTCATGGTAAACGTCGGGGTAATTTTTTCAAATAGATACCTGCGATGCAGGGAATAACGCTGTGTGAACCAAGCCTGATACGTACATGTCCTTTGGGAATATGATTGTCATGTGGAGAACCGGAACTGTTCAGCTGAATGTTGCTCGGAGTGTATCCAGCACAATACCATAGTGTTACAAAGTTCTCATTACATCTTCTACTTCTATTTTGCCACTACAGCTGTGGGGCGTACATTAAATGTTATAAAAGATCTTCAATCTCCCATGAATAGCTCCTTCTTCTAGATCTGGAGGCAAAATCCGGACGAGTCGTATAAACATTGAAATGTTTTATCTTCTTTATGCAACGATATTGTGGCATGAATATACTTTGCTATGTTCACAATGTATTCTACATCATTCAGAAGTTAACGTTGCTCTTAGTTTTTGTTTGCTTTGTTAGCAATGTTAGGATCTGGAGAGGAATGAGCATAAACAAATCTCCGACAGTGTTCATCTGCTATAAACAGTCGCTCCAGGTGCTCGGGACATGTTTATTACATGAGAAACACAGAAAGATCCGCAAATCCAGAACATTTTAACAGTTTCCATGGCGGTGTCTCTGTAAGGCCATGTCTACTCTGCTGTTAAAATACTGTTGAAAATCCAAAGGTATTCTAACATCGCCGTACCACGGGTTTGTGCAAAAAACACAGTTGGTTTTCGGATTTGCCGCCAGCCCAGTACATTGACTGTATGGGAATCTGATGGGAGTCCGCCAGAAGATACTAAATACTGAATCCACCAAAAATCCGATCAGAAACCAGTGACGTGTAGACATGGCCTAATATGTGTGGAGCAGATACCAGGGGCGACATATATGTATGGGGCTGCGCCAGCTATTTGGTATCTTTTCAGCCCAAAAACTGTCACATGTCCTATCCGCTTGCTGTGTGAGCAGGTGCACTCCATAATTAGGTGCATTATAAAGCGGGTCACTTTGTAATGCGCCCTAGATGTGGGGGCGTTCTGGGGCAGGGCCGGGACGACGGGTAGGCCAAGGTAGGCCTAAGGGGCCCCCGACCCCAAGGGGGCCCCGAACCCTCGCCGGGCTCCAGGCCCGCTGCCGGGGCCTAAAGCGCCGGCGGTCTCTTTGACCCCTTCTGCGGAGCAGAGAGCGAGCGCTCCCTCCCCCGCAGACAGTGTCGGGCCCGCTCCCCGGAGGATCGCTGGATCCTCCGGTGAGCTGCAGGGCCGACACAGCGGGGCCGCCGGGTCCTCATAGCGCTGAGGACCCGCCGCGGCCCCGTGCGACTCAGCCGGGCAGCGTCGCAATGACGTGATGTCATCGCGACGCTGCCTCTTCTGGCGCACAGCGCGTCATGGGCCCGTGGCCCGAGGAGCTGCCGGGGGAGCGCGCGGCTGGGAAAAGGACAGAAGAGGAGAGCGCGCCCGGGAATTGGGTAAGAATTAATGTTGTTGTTTTTAAGTGCCTGCCTGTGGCCCCCTATATCCCGCCTGCGGCCCCCTATTCTGCCTTCCTGCGGCCCCCATAATGCCGGCCTGCGGCCCCTATAATGCCTGCCTGCGGCCCCTATAATGCCTGCCTGTGGCCCCCATAATGCCTGCCTGCGGCCCCCATAATGTCTGCCTGCGGCCCCTATAATGCCTTCCTGCGGCCCCCATAATGCCTGCCTGTGGCCCCCTATATCCTGCCTGCGGCCCCCAGAATGCCTGCCTGCGGCCCCTATAATGCCTGCCTGTGGCCCCCTATATTCCCGCCTGCGGCCCCCATACGCCTGCCCTGTGGCCCCCTATATCCTGCCTATGGCCTCTATAAAGCCTGCCTGCGGCCCCATATAATGCCTGCCTGGTGTCCCTATCTGCCTGCCTGAGCCCCCATACGCCTGTCTGTGGTCCCCATACGCCTGCCTGAGCCCCCATACGGCTGCCTGTGGCCCCATACGCCTGTCTGTGGTCCCCATACGCCTGCCTGAGCCCCCCATATGCCCGCCTGTGGCCCCCTATATGCCCCGGCCTTACGCTGCCCGGGCCCCTTAGCCCGCCTGTGGCCCCTTTCGGCCCGCCTGGTGCCCCCATACGCCGCCTGTGGGCCCCCCTACGCCTGCCTGGCCCCCATACGCCTGCCTGGGTCCCATACGCCTGCCTGTGGCCCCATACGCCTGCCCGGCCCATATATCCTGCCTGAGGCCCTTTCGCCCGCCTGTGGCCCCATATCCCGCCTGGGGCCCCCATACGCCTGCCTGAGCCCATACGCCTGCCTGTGGCCCCCCCTAGCTGCCTGTGGCCCATACGCCTCCTGCCCCATACGCCTGCTGAGGTCCCTACGCCTGCCTGTGGCCCCATAAGCCTGCTTTTGGCCCCCATACGCCTCCTGAGGCCCATAGCCTGCCTGCCCCATTCCTGCCTGGGCCCCTATAAACCTGCCTGTGGTGCGCCTCCCATACGCGCCTGAGCCCCCCTACGCTGCCGTAGCCCCCATACCCTGCCTGAACCCTAGCTAAATATTTCCCTGAGCCCCTACTATATACCTCCCGGTGCCCCTATATTTATATACCTACCTGTCTAAGGGGACAATTTTAAATTTACCTGCCTGACTAGAGGGATATCTATATACCTGTTGATAAGGGGACTTATATACCTAAAATTTAAGGGAGTTACTGGAAATGTGGGGAAATCTAAGAAAATTTGTGTCCAAATCCTCAGGGACGAGTTTCCCGGGAGCAATGGAAGGTGGGGACCGGGGGAAAAGGGAAAAGGGGAAAAAGTGAACGCGCTGATCAAAAAGGTTTCCCCGGTGAGTCACTAATGTAATGAAAGGAAATACTTATATTTCTGAGAGCGTCTACATACAAAGTTTACCATTCTGGTCCTTTAGGGCGGTGGTATATGAAATAGAGCCTGGTACAGCTGACACATGTGGGGGTTGGTTTGGGAGGTTGGGGAGGATTATTTTAGCCTTAAGTAGTAATGTTTTGGGTCTTGGTTTTGTTGGAGTATTTTTTGTAAAAAATCATTTTTTGGAGATTTGTCCGTATCGGTGGATTTTTTTGTGATGTTATTTAGGGGTATTGCCTGTCATAGGAGGGAGGATTTTGAAATGCAAATTTTTCAGGGCTATTTTTATTGTGCAGTGACTGCTGAGGAGATGGGCGGGAGCAGTGGAATGTGCGAAAATTAGTGACAGGACCTGGCGCAGGGGGGGGAGGGGAAATTTGTTTTGGGGTGTGTGGGGGGGGGGGGGATTTTTTTTGAGAGCCCCAGGGGGGGGGGGGGGCGCCATTGGCGTACTCGCTAGGGGACCAAAATGCCTTGTCCGGGGCCCGTTCTGGGGGGTTCGCACCAAAACCATCTGTTCTACACATTTATTTTTAGTCGCAAATCCCGGTGCATTTTCTGCAGAACAGGTAGACCCTTTAAAAGTGGTTTTCCCCGAACAGAATTTTTACTCAGTAGCTAGAAACGCTAAATCAATGACCCGCAAAAATCATGCATGTCGCCCCAGGTGTCAAGAAGGCAGGTACAGCTGGATAGCAGATGTGTATTGATGCTGGTGTTGCATAGCCTACTGGTGTTATTGCTGGGAGGTGTAGTGCACCCAGGGCTGTCTTTTCCATTGTGTACATTAGAGAGTTGCCCAGGGGCTCCATGAGCATAGGGGCACCCAGTTGTCAGACGTATGATGATAATATTTGTTCCATGTATAATGGTGTTATTTGGTAACTGTATAAATGTATATCATTTGGAGGTATCAGACATAGAAAACTGCCTTATAGCTATGTGTATGTATGCATATAAAATATGTTATTTTTTTATAAATACATCTTTATATATCCTGACAATGCCACTGTTTTGCAAAAGCACAGAAATGAACCAACAGCTCTGCAGGTACCAAGAGACATAAAAGCTATGTTCACATGGCTAAGTTTGGGCCGTATTTCGGTCCGTAATTATGCGCCGAAGTGCGCAAATTACGGGCTGAAAACGGCCCATTCATTACGGTAATCCACAGCTCTCATAGAGAACTATGGATTACGTCTCCTCTCCCCGCCCGGCAAAGCCGCCGGGCTGGGAAATAATTGACATGTGAATTACTAGCGGCGTATACGCGCCGCTGGCAATTCAAGTCTATGGGCCGCTGAAGTGCCGGCCCCCTGCTCAGTCCCCTGCTCCCGCCCCGCCCCCGGTCACACGGCGTAATTGCAGGGCGTAAGTACGCCCTACAAATACACCGGGTGAACATAGCCAAACACTGAATTTATGAATTATTTCAAAGTGCTTTTTTGCTGCCTTTAATATATATGAAAATTTGGTCATGATTGGGGATGGTGATGATTGGGGATGCTTGTGGTTGGTTAGAGGTTTTCCCTGATGCGCTTTCATACTCCAGCTTGGTTAGGGTAGGTTCCCACGGTGTATTTGCGGGGCGTAATTACGCCCCGCAATCACGCCGTGTGGCCGGGGGCGGAGCGGGGGCGGGTGCGGGGGGCTGGCACCTCGCCGGCCCATAGACATTCATTACCAGCGGCGCGTATACGCCGCTAGAAAGTGACATGTGAATTATCTCCCCATCCGGCGGCTTCGCCGAGCAGGGAGAGGAGACATAATCCATAGTTCTCTATGAGAACTGTGGATTACCGTAATGACTGGGACTTATTCCAGCCGTAATTTGCGCACTACGGCGTGTAATTACGGACTGAAATACGTCCCATTTTAAGCCATGGGAACATGGCCTTAGAGGTGTGGTCTGGTGAGAGTAATGTGCTGGAGAGGGCTGAATGCATTGTTTTGCCTGGAGGTCAATAATGCTGTTAAGAAAGCTCTGAGTGCACATGCGAGGAAGTAACCACAGAGACTCTAAGGCTATGTTCACACGGCTTAACTGCGGGACGTAATTACGCCCCGCAATTACGCCGTGTGGCCGGGGGCGAGGTGGGAGCGGGGGAGGGAGAGGGGGGCCGGCACCTCGCTGGCCCATTGACTTGCATTACCAGCGGCGCGTTTATGCCGCTGGTAATTCACATGTCACTTATCTCCCCCCTCGGCGTATTCGCCGAGCAGGGAGAGGAGACGTAATCCATAGTTCTCTATGACAACTGTGGATTACCGTAGTTACTGGGACATTTTCAGCCCGTAATTTGCGCACTCCGGCGTGTAATTACGGACTGAAATACGTCCTGGATATTGCCGTGTGAACATGGCCTAAGGGTGAGGTCTTTATAGGCCTCTCTTTTCCCTATCTCCCTTCTTAAGACAGTTCCCCAATCTGTCTTTAAAGGGGTTTTCTTACTACAAAGATTAGTTTTAAACATGAAGGGACAGTTAAATGAAGACCTTTTAAAAACACATTAGTCAATAGATTTTACTTTTGTCATGAGATAAGAGACATTTTATGTGCTCTGAGTGCACACAGGTTTTCTATGGTTCCCTGGTTCCCTGAGCATACCTCTGTTATCTTATTAGAGTAAGAAGTGGCATCATCCTATGGGCCAATTGAGCTGAGCTAATTATCTCTCACAAGATTAGCTTCTGTTTACAGATAAAGCCATTGTTTTCAGTCTCCAACCGCACAGGTCTTGGGTATAATGAAGAAATAAAAATATCTCCTGCACTAGTCAGTGTAACAGCCCAGCTACTTACTAAGGCGCTAGATATGCTAATCCCCTGCTCATGAAAACCACCCACAGCCCTGAGGCGAGACAGATTGAGTGTACAAATGCTTGTGTTCAGTGAAACCAGGCTGTGTCCACAAAACGTGGTGAGAGGAAAAACCCATTTATAAGATGCACTCATGTGATCCCTCTTGTCCCAGTCCAGATGTGCAAGGTGCTGGCAACTGTTTCCTCTTTAATGTCTCATCCTTGTCTAGATCTGCAAGGTGCTGGTATGTTGACACAGGCTCTCTCTTCTATCAACCAGATTTTCTACCTTTGTCTCCATCTTACTCTAATGAGTACTCAGGCTATTGGACTGGCTCTAGCCTGCTCCACTTCACCGCCGGCTGGTGAGCAGAAGACCCATTTATGCTTTAAATTAGTAACAAGATCCTCCTAACAACGAATTACAACTATGACTTGATAAACCTAACATGGCAGGCTCTCTTTTTATCAGCGTGTCTTAAAAACCTTCTTTCCCCTACCTCGGAATTGGCTGCCAATCCTGAACATGTTTCTAGAGTTTATAAGTTTGTTAAATGCTCTTATTAAAGGTGCTTTGTTATCATTATAAATATTCACAATATATGTAACACCACACTGTTTGTAGGGGTGGTCCCACACCTAACATCTATGTTGTGGGTCTTGCTATATAAGGGTTATGTATTCATGAATTCATGGATCCACTGTGAAATAAAAATTATAATGGCATAAAACTCTTCTTGCAACTTAAAACGGTGATTGGGGGGATTCTTATTTAAACAAGTACATCCACATAATGGGCATTTGTGCAATATTCTTGAACAGGAAACGCACAAAGCACTTGGCCCGGCGCTGATATACTGTCCAAAGACATAAAGCCGGTAACTGACAAAAGGAGGAAGTCATCTCTTGAGACTTCTAGATCATCGCCTACAGCATGTAAGTAATATCCCTCCAGCACAGATCAATACAAAGGTCTTATGAAGCTGAATATTAAAGTATAAAATGGTGTTTAAATGGCAAAGTCAATACATTCTTCCATCAACCACATAGATAAGTGTACAATCACTGCAAAAAGTGTATGTGCAGATGTGCAAAAAGAATAAGGTGGTCACATGCGTCGGAGTTCAGTTCATGAGATTTCATGCACAGTCTCTATCGCCCTTTAAAAATTGTCTTAAGGGTATGCTCACACGGCTTATTATGCAATTACGCCGTGTGAACATAGCCTTAGGCAGGGTTTAATTGGAGCAGTAAGACAGCATGCATTAGGGCCTTCACTAGGCCTCTGGCTGCCATGACAGCCACTCATCACCTCACAATCGGGGATGATCAGGGAGGGAAGCAGAAGAGGCCACACCATGGTTAATGGCCATAGAGAGTGTTCTCAAACTCCAAGTCTCCTCCAAGGCCCACCAATAAGGTCATGTTTCAGGATCTCCACAGAATGCACTGACAATAATGTATCACCTGATTCAATACTGAGGGAGATCCTAAAAACTTGACCTGTTGGTGGGTCTTGAGGACTGGGGTTGAGAAACACTGGCTTAGATGCTACAGTCACTTAGGGCGACATGTATGAACGGGGCTGCGCCAGAAGTCTGGCGTTTTTTCAGCCCAACATTTAGCGCAGCCTCATTCGCTATCGATTTAAAACTCCCGACGGCTATTATCCACGGCGAATTACAGAGGCGCACCTGCCAACAGCAACTTTGTTTACATGCGCCTGATATTGGGGGTGGGCGGGAGCGCGGCGGGCGCACATGGAATACTACTACGAAGCTATTAGACTTATAGCTTCAATACGGCAATTCCAGGCGTATTACTGCTGGAACAGGTAGAGCACTTTCAAAGTGGTTTAATAAGCCAGAATTGACATTTATGCGCTAGAATGTGCCTGATTTATGACTCGCAGTAGACCGGGTTCATAAATTCAGGCGCATTCTTAACTAATATAATGTGGATAAAAAGGGTCGCCCTTAAAGTGCAGCATTTACATCAGGAGTGTAATTTTTATAAGAGCCACATTAGCATTATGGTTGCCCTCAAAGGGCCAAATGTTACTTTAAGGCCTCGTTCACACGGCTTATTTTGGGACTGATTGGAGCCGTACTGTGTGCCGTATTTGCGCTGCAGTACGGCTCCAATCTGTCCCAGTAACTACGGTAATCCACAGTTCTCATAGAGAACTATGGAGTCCGTCTCTCCTCCCCGCTCGGCGAATCCACCGCGGGGGGAGAAAGGGACATGCACATTATTTACGGCGCGTACGCGCCGTGAATAATGCAATGTCTATGGGGCCGGCGGGCAGCTCCTCCGCCGCGCCCCAGCCCCGCCCCCGTCCCGCCCCTTATTCAAGTCGTAACTGCGGGCCAAATCCGTCCCGCAATTAGGGCTTGAATAAGCCGTGTGAACACTGCCTAAGACTGTATAAACCATGACAACATGAGCTTTTTATTGCAGTGCCATCATAGGCAACATAAAATGAGGTCGCAGACAAGATTCAACCTACAGATCTTGTGTTTGACGTCTGTAATCTACATGGTTAAACAGCCATGATAGGTGTTCATAATATTTTACATTGCAGATTTACTTGCTATGCTGTGGCTTAAAAAGGACCCATGTGCATTCCTGATATGCCTATTTTATTAAATACTTGCAATACTTTGAAATAAAAACTCTGCAGCATCTTCTCTGATAACTGTGTGATGTGCTGTTCCTCTGTTATTCCTTCTAGAAATGTATTACTGAATCTGTCAGATGGGTGTTACTAGTTGGGGATTGTCCCTGCACAGTCTGACATTGTCCAATCAGAGCTGCCAGAGTCAGTGACTGCAGGGAGACACCCCTTGAAATCTGGAATAGTAATACCCATCTGACTGATTTAGTAATACATTTTTAGGTAATGTTAGGGCATGTTCACACGGCTGATTTGGATGCTGAATTTTCAGTGTCCACATCAGCGTCAAAACTTTGTCTGAAAAGCGCCTCAATGCAGTACTTTTCAGATGAGGCTTTGACAAGGATTTGATCATGTTTATGGCAAGGTTTTCCAACACTATCTTGTTTCTGAAACACCCATACCAATTAATAGCCAGGCAAAAACAAAACAAAAAAAAAATCTAAAATGTACACTGAGGTTTTGGATGAGGTTTTGAAGCGCTCCATTGAATCTTATGGGGATTTTCAGCATTGAAAACGCTTCAAGAATTGACATGACAATTCTTCTTCAGCGTCCAAAGAAAGGCGAAAACTGCGCGGAAAAACCTTGTCATGTGTGAACTACATAGGAATCAATTAAAATGAACTGGGGGCATTTTGGAAGCTATTTGATGCTATTTTAGGCAAGGAAAGACTCTGAAAACAGCCGTGTGACCTTAGCATAAGGCTAAGTCCACACAGCATATGTCAAAATGCCGTTCAAAATCCAACGGCATTTGTCATTGCTGAACCATGGCAAGACCGTATTTCTTGGTGCAGATTTGTGCAAAAGCTGCGGTCAGTTGTTGGATTTACCGTTGGCCCCGTACATTGGATGTAAAGGGCCGACAGCACATCCGAGCACAATCCGGTGGAATATACAACATGTTGCATATTCTGTCAGATTTTAAACCCAACGGGAAAAAATCTGTGCTGTATAGACTACAGCATGAATTTTACATTACTGTCTATGCGGCACAGTGTACCAATGGATTTTCAGCGGTTACAAAATACTGAATCTGCTGAAAATCCAGCGGTAAAGCAATTCTGTGTAGACATAGCCTAAGAGCATGTTCACACGGCTTAACTGCTGGAAAAATATGAGGTATTAGTTGATACGGTAGCTACAGTATGCAAGCTATGGCATTCTCCCTATGTGTTATACTGTGGCTTTCTGCATGCTGGTGTGAATTAGTACCTAGAGCATTGGCTCATTAATATCCGGCACCTGCCTATCTTTCCCATGCAGCATTTGGGCCAGAGATGCCTGCTGATGGGACTCAGTATATCTTTCAGCCATTGAGCAATAAGTGTAGCTTTGTAGTTTTCCTTTGTTCTTTAAGGGCGACATGTCCGAAAATTGGCGGCGCCACGGCAGTTTTTAAGCGCATTAAGTCAGTGTAAAGTCTCAAAAATATGGCGTTTGGTATACCTTGTATAGTAAACTTAATGTGCCTAAAAAGATGCATTGCACAAATCACGGCGCATAGCCCATCATTGGTAGTGTAATGCGACTATCGAGGCACATTGCATAACGTATCATTACTAGTGCATGCAATGCACCTCGATAGGCACATTGCGTTATGGAGGCATATAGCGTATCATTGCTACTATATGTAATGCGCCTTTTTAGGCGCATTACAATGTGAAGTTTCAGGCATATAATGCCATTTCATTTACATCGAGAAAATGGCATCAAAAGTGTTTTTGGTGAAAAATATACTAAAAAACTGGCTCCTGCATATAGGGACATGTTGCCCTAAATGTTTGTCTTTTCTGTTTCACATGAATTTGCAACATTTCTTAAGTACAATATTGAGTGACCACTATTTTCAGCAGCATAGTAGTACTTGGTAAGGTGGCAATTCCGTATCTCCAAAACTAGAGCTGATAGGGGAAACGGATATCATTTTCAGAATCAGCGCCTCAAAAATACTCACAAACGGTTCCAACTTTAGGCACCAAAATGAGTGTTTCCCAGTGTTATCAGACAGCTGACACATACAGGTGCAGTATTAAAATCTTAGAATTTGAAAACACTGTGCCCCAAACCTGTATCAGAATAAAAGGGTATTGTTCCCCAATCAATCAGTAAAAGAGTTTGCAAACTTGTCTGTGGTGTCCTGCGCTTACAGCCTGTGCTGGACTATTCTTTAATGCCCGGCTGGCTAACCAAGCATTGAGGACACACGGCTGGACAGGTCAGAGCAGCTTGTCCTGTTCCTGGTCAACTAATGCCGCTGCCCAGTTACTGGCAGCTGAGTGTTAACTTACTGAGATGTGAAGACTCCTGGCACAACAAACTAGTATGACAGGAGTGATGTCAAGCTGCTATAGCCGGTACAGACAGACTGTCCTGCAGACTCTCCACAACATTGCTGACTATAGATGTGGAAAGGTGACCTGCCCTCCCTGGGGAACAGTGACACTTGCTGACCAGTGTTCTCTCTTGGCCCAGAAGTGCTGGGAGACCTCGCATGACTGCACCAAGAGAGAACACTTGCTGATAACAGCACCAGTCAGCATGTTTTCACTTACTGAGAATAGAACACTACCTCCAAACAAGTTCTGGTACAATGGCAAAGTCAGCACTGGTACAGTAGGTAAGGTTGGAAAAGGAGTGTTAAAGGGGTTGTCCAGTGAGTCGAATTATGTGCATTTAATGTGGAAGCTCAGAAGTTTTGGGTGTCTTCACACACAGAAAACAGCTTTGTGTCAAGCCCAGGAAATCAGTAACCAAAAAGCTTTACTTTTTCAAGGCAGCCTCGCACACTCTTTTGGTCTTGCCTCCCAAAGTAAGGGCTTGTTCACACAGCGTTTTGGATCCTTTTTACGGATCCGTTTTTGACAGTTGAAAAGCGCATCCGGAAAGCGGATCCGCAAAACGCAGCATTTGTTACTTTATTTGGATCCGTTTTGAATGCTTTTTCACTTGCGTTTTACGTATCCGCTTTCCGGATGCGTTTTCAGAACAGAGGAGGAGAGAAGGAAGGGGGAGAAAAGAAATCTCTCTCTCTCCGCCGCACCGCACCTCGCTCCAGCTGATCAGCGGCCGCAGTGTCTCCTGCCCCGCTCACTGCGCTTTTCGCATCCGCTTTCAGGATGCAAAGCGCAGCTGATACGAACCCGGAGTGTGGAGCGCGTTTGGACAGGTGCCAAAAGCGGACTCCATTATCTCCTATGGGCTTTCACTTGCGTAAACCGCTATAAGAATTGACATTTCAATTCTTAAAGCGGATGCGAAAAGCGCAGTGCAGGAGAGCCCTCAAAAGCGCATCGCTGATCTCCCGTGAGAACAGCGATGCGCTTTTGCCATTGAACTCAATGTTAATCACACTGACAATTGTTAGATCCGTTTTACGGATCCGCAAAACGGATCCGTAAAACGGATTACAAAAACGTTGTGTGAACAAGCCCTAACATGAAAGAGGAAACAGGGTGTGCACTGAAACTGAGGTTGGGAGAAAGGCAGATAGACAATGCACAGCAATGGATCTTCCAGCTTGTAATTGCATATAAAGTCCAAACCCCGTGCTCTGAATTCTGGCCAGTCCACATGTAACAGGAAAGTGTGTTATGTACAGTATGTTCACATACACTTGCAATTCTTGTTCCATTTTGTTTTTGGATTTATTTTTACAAGCTGACATAGAACAACATCGAGTTTTTTCCTCTACTTATAGAAAACAGGTTTCGGGTAACGCAATACTACATGCTACAAGTTGCCATCCACGACATGTAGTTAAAGGGGTTGTCTCGCTACAAAGAATAGCTTTCAAATTGTAGGGAACACAAAATAAAGACATTTTCCAAATATATTGCTTTGTTCCTCTGTTTTCCCTAAGGAGATACAAGTGAATTTATGACCTCCCTGGCTATTTCAGTTCCCTCAGTAACCAACCTGTAAACAATTCTCTCCCTGCTGTTTGTTCAATGAGATAACAGTGAGTGAAGTCATCACACAGGATGCAGCAGTGTCCTGTGCTGCTCAGCAGTAAAAAGCTTGATTTATGTAAAATAAACAGAACTGTAATTAGGGCTTTTGTTTTGGGGATCAGATAACAAGTCCTGTTAGTAGTTTGAGAAGCTAATCTGATCTAATTAGCATCTGAAAGCACAGCACAGCACAGAGCTGTACAAGCATGTAGCTTATGCAAATGAGTCAGTCTGAACCAGGAAGTGACAGAGTATTTCATTCATGCATTCTCTGAAACTCTGAAGGGAGACAACTCCTTTAAAAACTTACCTGTAGGTGAATACATCAGGGCTAAACATACATGCAATAATGTAGAAACATATCAAAAAGAAACTGACCAAGTAACTAAGAGACTTAGTCAGAGAGGTTACCATAAATATGTTTTGACAAGAGCCAAAAATATAGCTGACAAAAGAAATCATTATTCCTTACTTATAGATAAACCTGAGAGTAATTCTGAAAAATCTCAAAATATGGTTTATTTCAGTACACAATATAGTGAGCAATACGAACAAATAGTGTCTCTCATGAAAAAATATTTACCTATTCTGGCAATGGATCCAACTTTGAAAAAGGTGTTGGATGAAGGTTGTAGATTTGTTTCTAAGAGAGCCCGTTCACTTGGTAATATGCTTTCACCAAGCTTGTATACTTCTTCTGCCACTGTTCATACTTGGCTCAAGTTTAAGGGTTGTTTCAAGTGTGGTCACAACAGATGTTCATTGTGTCCTTTGCTGGATAAGTGTAATACATTTTTCTGTAACGGGACATCAATATCCCATTAAGGCGTATATATGAATTGTCGAACTGATCGTGTCATATATGCAGTTTTATGTACACAATGTAATTTACAATATGTTGGATGTACAACAAGAAATTTGCATATCAGAATCAGAGAACATTTTCACGATATTACACACAATA
Organism: Phyllomedusa bahiana; assembly: GCA_025379985.1. Lineage (NCBI taxonomy): Eukaryota > Metazoa > Chordata > Amphibia > Anura > Hylidae > Phyllomedusa > Phyllomedusa bahiana. Next base: position 7,786 of record JAODAL010041551.1, on the reverse strand, counting down.
CCTTTAGACCTGTATCAGGAGCATCGTGACATTTCCGCGATGTCCATCAGGTTTCTATCGACTCTCTTAGGTCCTGTTCACACTGTGGATTGGGGCGCGGTTTTGGCCGCGGGTTCCGATGTAGTTTACGCGGCCGAAACCACGCCCAAATCGCGCTCAGTTTATTAACATGGTTTCCTATAGGAAACCGCATTGATATTCACACGCCGCGGGTTTGGCCTCAGCTTCGGGGCAGCAGCCAAACTCGTACATGTGGAGAACTCTCCTGTCAATTATTGACAGGGAGTGCTCTGCGCGGCGGCCTCGCAGTGCTGCCGCAGGCATTGCCGCGGATTTCGCCGCGGGTGGTGCACGGCACGGCCGCGGCTCGGCTTGCCCCCTCCTATTAATTTGCATGGGGGCAAACCCTCGGCGCAAGCCGCGCCCCAAACCACTCCCCGCCCACGCCGAGACGTGAGACGCGAGTTTGCGGCGAGGTTCGGCGAGGTTTTGGCCACGGCAACCGCGGCCAAAACTGCCGTGTGAACATGCCCTTAGGGTGCGAACCATTGAAAGGGTAAATCGCCCAGTCAGAGGGCGATAGAGAGGCATTCTGGATTCTCTCTCGTAACTCTAGTTTTCCTCTAGGTTTAAACTACAGAACAGATTTGTTATATATATATTGAATAACTTATGATGATATTTGAATAAATATACGTTTATCATGTAACTATACATTTAATTTCACTTGTAAGCAGTTAACTAAGAGTTAAATCACACCTGATCATTTCTTCCGGTTATTTAAGAAGTGTTAGTCTGTTTACTGGTCATACTACTATTAAGGGTCCTCTACACGCTATAGACCCGAAACGCATCAAAGCCATGTAAATTTTTTGCTACAATTTTATATTTTAAACATGGGACAATAAAGATTTGAATTTTTATTCCGTGTGCTGGACTACCACTTTTTCAACTACCAAGTTTTTGCCCACCAGTGGCCGGGTGTCTCTGTTCGTGCACCGGATCTTTTGGTTGTGCAGCTTCAAGGAAAATTTGGTGAGCTGATACACTTTTCTTTTCATTTTTGCTTATGTATAGTGACTATGAATTGTTTATGTATACCCCCCTAACCACAGATCGATTATGTGTACTCTGCTGTTTCCAAGCTGGTTTATTCAAACCTTCATTTTGGTCATACTGCAGCCTAGTAGAAGCCAGTAAACACACCCGTGAATTCAAAGTGAAACCAAGAAAACAGGACTGAGGTGAGATGAATCAATGTAGTGTGACAACCCCCTTAATGAATTGATGGGCAGTTCTGAAATTTTAACCTGAGTGTTCATACTATATAAAATATGAATTTGACAGAAGAAACTCGTTCACAGTGTGGGGTTCAGCCATCAGCTGAGCTGGGTGCAAATTCCTTCCTTGCCCCAGGTACAGAAGATAGTCTACATTGTAAGTGTTAGTGTTCTGTGAGTTGACCCTTTAATTTTATAACTGTATTGCATGTATGTACGTATTATTTTTGCACTCTGTAAGCACTGTACATTTTGTCTTTTAAAACTTTAAACTTTAATAAGTTTGGTCCTTGTATGCTCTAAGAATCCATAGCTTTGATTATAGTGTTTAACCCTGCTGAAGAGCAGTGTGTAAGTGTTCAACCATGTGACTGCTGGAGAGCAGTGTTTGATGTGTTTTAACCATGCAAGTGCCGTTTAGCGGTTTTGTGGGTTTGGAGTTTTTCTCCTCCAATTGATGGAGGTAGTAGCAAGGTATATTTTGGGGTGCCTGAATTGTGTGGGGGTGTGATTAATGCTCAATTTGCCACCTGAGCGGAAGGTGAGTGCAAATAAGACTGAGTGGCAATAAATTTATTGTGGCCCCCATGTCACGTGCTGCTAAGTGTGTATGCGACACCATAGTTCTCCCTACAGGCAGCAATGATCTATATGCAGTCAACGGATGTGATTGTTGCCTGTTTAAGAGGAGATGCCAGAAGTTAGTGATAGGATGAAGTGATATGTTAGAGCTGCATCACATTATTATGGTTGGGATGAGGTGGGATGGTATTCAGTCAAGAACACAGGCAGTGAGAGAGAGTGGAGTGGAAAGCTTGTCATTAAAGGGAACCTGTCACATAGTTTATCCCCCCCTTGCTGAGGACAGCACAAGCTAGTGTCAGACCTGCTGTTTCCAGCACTGTGTCCCTTATTCTGTAAGATGCTGGAGTTTTCGAGTATTTACGGCTCAAATCTGCAGTTTTCATCCAGAAAAGAGTCAAAGAAAGAGTCAGATTTTTTCAAACCCCGCCCACCTGAGGCTATCCGCGCCCACCTCAACTGATAAACCTGTTACTTTGAATAGGTAGAAACATGTGAATAACTGTAAGTGGGCAGGGCTAGCCTTTGATGGGCGTGACCAACATCTGCTCATGAATAAGATTTGAGCATTAAATACTTTAAAACTCCTGCATCTTACAGAATAAGGGACACAGCGCTGGAAACAGCAGGTCTGTCACTGGCTTGTGCTGTGCTCAGCAAGAGGGGCATAAACTATTTGACAGATTCCCTTTAAGGTGGAGAAGCAGGTGTTGGGTTGCAGTGAATATAAATTGAAGGTTTCTCTGATACTTTTGATGTATGTAGGAAAATCTTCAGCTGAGATGTGGCAGCTGGAAGTGAGGGATGGCAAAGGCAATTGGAAGTCATAAATAATTGTTTAGGGTTTTGAGACATAAAGGCTCGTCCCCACGCCACCAGCACCGGTTTGCGGACAGTTTTTCAGACGATTTGCGGTTTTTCAGACCGACCACAAACTAACCGGGCTGCTATGCTAAACCCGTGTGGCCGCCTGAAAAATATTGTGCATGTTCATTCTTTCGGAAGGTTTATGAACATCGCAATGTGAAGAGGGAAGGCTAATCATGGAGAAAAGCCCCCCACCCTCCGCCCCTCCCCGCGGCTGTGTGCACGGCACAATAACAGGACAAATACCGGTCAGATAAACCGACTGGTATTTGTCCTCTGCCGTGGGGATGAGCCCTAAAACATATGAAAATGATAAAGTAGTCATTTGGCAGAAATAATTGCAAATTTGAAGTAGAAGCTCGCCTTAGTTGTCTCAGCCAGATTGGTACGCCAAGGTCACCTATTGATTTGGCAATATGGTCAAAGTTCTGTTGTGTGTGAACATAAAAACCATCAACATAAGAACAAAGCAGAAATACACTGGTCAGTGACTACTATGGTAATGTATTCAGATGTCCAACCAAACAATGAACCTTTATGGGATGTTCTTGTACGGTATGGGGTAATAAAGATCTTTATTTGGTGTATGTACCGCTAAATTTCCATTTCTTGCTTCCACAATGATCATTGTGTGTGCTGACTAGAGAGGCCCACAGAAGGATAAACTAGACAAGATGCTGCTGCAACCAACCAACGCATTTGTTTAAGGCCAATTTGGCACACTAATGTGAACAGAGCCTTAAGCGAGATCTGAAAATGATTATTTTCCATCCAAGTACAAACTAAACTGACTTTATATTGTTTCCATATACGTTTTATTGTAACAAAATTCAAGTTCATTTTACACTTAACAGCACCATTTGGTATTTCAAGCCCTAAGTGACCAATATTTGATCCAAAAAGTAATTTGTATTCTTCCAAGTTACACAAGGTTTCCATATGTTTATAGTGAATACACCGTTGATACTTTCAAGTGGACATTCTCCATACAATCTCAGCATAATGTAAACTGTAAACCAGACACTCCTAAACGGAGGTTTTGCTCCAGCTTTTTGATTTTGTAAACGAGTGCTCATCAGACCTGCTAAAACCATTTGCTTAGATTCCTGAGACATAAGATAGATAGCAAATTATTTAAATGGAGTAAAGGAGAGGCTGCATAAAGTCGGCTACAAAGCATCCTTAAAGGGTGTTTTTCGCCATGCTGTTTCAAAAAGCCAAGGAAAGATTCAGACTCACACTTCCTGGTCAGGCTGTGAGTGTTTCTATAGCAGTGATTTTAACATTCGCTCTGTTATTCCTAGTTATTTCTTTTATGAAATGACTGCAGGAGATGTATAATTTGTAGTGTACAAAGCTACAGAGCTCTAAACATTAAAACTTGTCATCAGTACCCAAAGACCACAACATCTAAGGGGTTCATCAGCCATCACTGGAGTAAACTCTGGTCCTGGCTGATAGCACATGAAGTCAGCGGTAGCATACACTAAAAAAAAGTTAGGGATCTTTTCGCCGTTGGCTGAAATTTCTAACTTTAGAATACATATGGTCAACTGTTCAATGTTTCATTACTTTTTGCACAACCTGCTGATCTCTAACAAGGAGCTTTATGTTACAATTCCCAACAGGTGTTTGATCTCTAAATCTAAATTTAAAGGATCAATATGAATTGGGATTGAAACAGATCAGATTTTGAAATCATGAGACGAAGACAATGCCTTACAATTTATCAACAGTTTCTCGCCATTGCAAGGCTTCAAGTAGGATGCTCTCAAACGGAAGTGGCCACTGAACTTAGAGTGTCACAGGGTGTCATCAGCAGGTTGCAACAGAGATACAGAGAGTCTGGAAGAGTCACAGAAAGGTAACAAAGTGGATGTTCTTTGGCTACATCACGCACTGATGACCGCTTCATCATTGTAAACAATGCCCTGCTGAACCGGAAGATGAATGCTACACAACTTCAGGCACATTTAAGGGAGGTGAGAGGCACCAAGGGCGACATGTATGAATGGGGCTGTGCCAGAATTCTGGCCTCAAAAAGCTGTAGCAGACCAGTTCTATAGATGTATGAAGGGTCGTACTCCAAGCTTTGGCGCAATGAGTGCCTCGGTACCACACCAAAGATACTTTTTAGCATGCCAAAGTTTTGGGGTGTTCTGGGGGCGTCGCATCACATTAGTAGAAGCAGACACATTTATGATTCTTTACACCAAAATTTTGGCACAGAACAGTTAGAACCGCCAGATCAAGTTAAAGGTGGTGCCTGAGCTGTCGTATTGGCACTAGACGGTGCCTGTATGTATGACCTGCAGAAGAACAGAGTCATACATTCTGACGCTTTCTACACTCACTACCTTAAAGAGATTTAGAACTGGTCTATCAGCGACAGAATTCATACATGTCGTCCCAAGTATCTTTTCAAACCAATTTTAACCATTTACATCAGTGTGGTCTGTGTGGCATACGACCAGAAAAGGTACCTGACCACATCAATAGGTACATCTTCGTCTTGCATGGGACAGGGCGCATCTACGCTGGATAAAAAACCATTTTTATATGGAAATGAAAAGATCTATATGTATATAAGTCAACACAATTTCCATTGTTTCATGCATAGAGAGTCCTCATTAAAGAGTAGCTACAGGTCCGTTCTCCAAGGGGCCAAGACTGCAGACTCAAAGGTATGAGTCTGGAAAATTCATGAGAGAGTAAATACCTGTATCTGTAATATACTGCCCTTGTTTAGGGCAGCATATTAAGATGACTGATCTACAGCTACATCCTTTACACAATAAAAATAATGCAAAACAGTGTACAAGCTTATTACACAGTAAAGCACTCTCCTTTCAACATTAAAAAAAAAAAATAATAATAATAATAATGATTAAAAAAATTTAATTACACATAATAGGTATCATCATGTCTGTAAAAGTACGATCTATTAAAATATAACATCATTTACCCTGTATGCTGAATACTGTGGAAGAAAAAAATTCCAAGTGGCAAAACTGCAGTTTTTTAGTCATTTTATGTCCCAAAACAATTAGAATAAAATAAGTAAAAGTGATCAAAAAGATACAGGTATCCCGAAAAGGTAATAATAAAAACAACACTTCAGTCTGCACTAGGGTCTGTTGTAAAATGGTGCTGCATCGCAAATTTGGAAAAAGGAAAAAGTTTTAATCTTAATTTTAATTGTACTAAAGCATAACAAAAACTCTACAAATTTGATATCAGTGGAATACAGATAGCATGTTATTTATACAGAACAGTGAATTCCATAGAGGTGAAACCCCTGCAAAAATGGCGCAATTGTGTCTTTTTCACGTTCCATCCCACGTAGAATCTTTTTGGGGCTTCCTAGTACATTATATGATACGGGCAATAGAATCATTAAAAATGACATTTTGTCCCGCAAAAAGCAAAGTCCTCATGTGTAGATGGAAAAATAAAAAAGTAATGTCTCTCAGAAGGCGGGGAGGAAAAAAACGAAAACTAAAGATCCAAAAAGTGTTGCGTCATTAAGGGGTTTGTCACGGTCTGCAGTAGTGGATCCACTGGACCACCGCAAGCGATGGCGTAAGTCACGCCAGGGAGCGGAATCTAAGTAGGTCCCGGTTTTCACCAGAGCCCGCCGCAAAGCGGGATGGACTTGCTGCGGCGGGAGTTTACCAGGTCGCTACCCCTGACGTGACTTGCTTGCGGCGGCAGCCGAGGTATAACATGGTACAGAATCGTCAGGCAGGCTCGTAGTCGGGGATAGGCCGAAGGTCAGGGACGGGCGGCTTTTGGTTCGTGGTCGTTGGACAGGCAGAAGGTCAGGGCAGCGGCGCAAGATTCGGGTCGAAGGACGGGGGCAAACGGTTGGGTACACAGTAATCAGAAAAGGCTTTAGGAACGCTTTCTAAATTAGGCTAATGGCACTAAAGATCCGGCAAGGACACTAGGAAGGGGCTGGCTAAAATAGGGGCAGTGACCGGCAATAACCAATTACCGGTGCACTGGCACTTTAAATTCAACACTGCCGGCAGGCGCGCGCCCTAGGGAGCGGGGACGCGCGCACCGCAGGACAGAGGCTGAATCAGGAGCGTGGTCGGGTAAGTCACTTGTGGGACAGACGGGGGACCCGAGCGCGCCTGCGACCCGGCATGTGGGTCGCAGCACCGCTCGGCAGCGGGGAAAGGATGCGTCTGTGACCCGGGACGAGGGTCGCAGGGCAATCCGTGACAGTACCTCCCCCCCCCCCCCCTTTTTTGATCTCCTCCTCTTTCTGGCCTGAAGGAATCTCCGGATAACATTATGGTCCAGGATATTGTCCTCTGATTCCCAGGACCTTTCTTCGGGCCCGAACCCCTTCCAGTCAATGAGGAACAGGCGCTTCCCTCTGATTGTTTTCATGTCCAGAATTTCCTTTATCATAAAGACATTGGTGGCGTCAGCCTCCGAAAATGGGGGAACATCTTTTCGAGAGAAAATTAGGATGACCGGCTTCAGAAGAGAGACATGGAAGGAGTTCGGGACCCTCATAGTGAGAGGCAGGCGGAGCTTGTAGGTCACTGGGTTTAGGCATTTCAGCACTTGGAACGGTCCCAAGAACCGGGGACCAAGCTTATAACCAGGGATTTTGAGGCGAATATACTGTTGGGGGTCGTTTACCAACATTGGGGGGTCACCCGTTTGCCCCGGTATTCCAAATCACGATTGGGGGAACATGTATCGGCCGATTAGAAACTTGAGTTTAGACACAAGATTCTGGGTCAAATTTCTTTCAGTTCCAAGCAATTCTGACAAAGCAAAGGGCCTTACACCATATTTGTATAACTCTAATCAAGATAACGCAGGCCAATAGAGAAGAGAGGAACGAAAGTATGTCCATATTTAGGCAGCTTTTAAGTACATTTTATTGGTCCACGTTGTCTCTGGGGGAAAAAGTCTCTGGGATTGCATTAGCCAAAACTTCAGTGATTTTCCAGTGTTTAAGTTTTTTTTCTTCAGAAGAGAAATGATAAGCAGATGTTACACCTGAGAAAGCCGAAACAAGGGTCAAAACCCCA
>JAODAL010041550.1:0-35761 GCA_025379985.1 Phyllomedusa bahiana | reverse complement strand
AATTAAAAATTTCCAAAGATTTTGGGTCTACTGTGAAGGTTTTTCGGACCAAAGGGGTGTCATCTCTGGTGTGCGTGCTTTTACGGACAGGATGGATTCTTCAGAGAGATAAACTTCCACTTTTTAAAATAAGCACCTCTTTGGGGAGCAAACAAATGAATTGGGGTCCATCTCTAACAATGATAAGTTGACGGGAAAACCCCATCTTTTGAAATCCTTTCCCTTAGAAACTTGGTTTAACTGGAATCCCGTCTTTTGAGCATGGTAGCGGGTAAAAGGGTCAGGAAAAGGGAAAATTGTCTGGAACGTTCTGGTAATTTATCAGCTTTGCGGAAGCTCTTAAGAAGTTTTTTTGTGTTTAAAAAGGGAAATTCCGAGCAATGTGTCCCTGGGGTTTTTTGCTGTGGTAGATTTTTGGGGTTTTGGGATCCTATGTACCCCGGTCCATTGTAGTCCTTTGATATACACCCGGATACTAGGCCTAAGGTCTGTTAGGAAAAGTTTTATGCGCGGGGGGTAAAAATTTTGGGATCCCAGGGACTTGACATTTTTGCGGCGGGGACCTATCTTTTAGTTGAGACTTTGGCGAAAGCGCTCATTTCTTCCCAGTACACTTTTGGGCGTCGATAAGGAAATTATGAAGGGCAGCAAACCACCTTAGTCTAACGTGCCGTTCGTGATCAAAAAATGAATATCTTGTCTCATTCCCCCATCTTTCTTCGGGGTCAGATTGTTAGAAGTGGGGAAAAGGGGAGAAGAGTTATGAAGCAATGCAACGGTGAAGGGGTTGGGAGTCAAAAGGTCCGTTGATCTGGGTCCACTGATTCTGCTCTTGAAGAAGGGTGGGAGAGAATGGGGGGGGGAAAATGTGGCCCCCTTTGGACAAAAGAGGGGGTCTTGAGATAAAAAAAATTTTCGGCAATTTTAGTTGGCTTAGTCTTTGGGATTTTTCTTTGTATGCCTCCATTTCTGGAATGTGAGTTTTAAAAGACTGCGACGGGGCTGTAAAATTGGGGATTAAGATATAAAGCTCAATGTAAAAGGGGAGTGTTTTTTGTTGTTGTTTTTTTTTTTTCCCTCCTTTTCTCCTTTCTTTACAGGTTATAGTATGAACGTTCTAAATAAGCCAGAAAAAAGGATACTTCTGGGCCGGGGATTGAAACAGTCTCTACTGAGGGGAAAGTTCTGAGGAGAGTGTAGGAGCATGGAGTGATTCAGGGTCCCTGCACTTAATAAAAAGGCTTTTGTCGGGGGTGAGGAGGATGCAGAGAAAGCCCATAAAAATCAGGCTTGATGGTGAGACTTTCGATAAAAAACTGCAGCAGGAATTGGAAAAGTCCACATGGGGGATGCTGGACATTTTCAGGTTTAAAAAATAAAAACTGGCACAGCACTGGATGGTAGCTACAAAATGATTCCCGTCACCTTGCTTTCCCCGAAGTAGCAGAGTCCCCTGCACTGAAAAAAGCAAGTATTAATTTTAGGGGTGTAGGGGGCTGCAAAAAGGTTAAATATTTCCGACTGAATTGTGATTTCAAGGGAATTGCAGCTGACCAGCAGGAAAGTTCGGGAAAGGAGGGAAAGTGGACTGCGGGTTACACTGAGCACGCCTGCTGTTGAAAATTTTCTCACAAAAAAGTCTTGACACCAGTGCTTGACAAGAGGGGGGGGGGGGGGGGGGGGGGGGGGGCGATAAATTTTTTATTTTAACAGGACATGGTTAGTGTTGTAGGCATTTTTCAGTGAGGGCCCCAGCCCTGAAAGGGTACTGTTACAAAAACCACCTTTAAAAATGTGGAGGTTCCCAAGTTTGTTATTTTGCTTCAGCTCCCCTGCCATTGAAGATACAACCCCAGGTTTTAAGGGTAACAATCTGAGTACTGTCCTTAGATGGTTGCTTTTTATTGAGGATGGTTGTAAAGGGTTTTTTTGGGTGCGAAAGGGGCTTAATGGGAGTCCCAGGCACAGGTCGCTCACTCCTTGGTTTAGGCACGCCCCCGGTGGCTCAATTCTTTGGCGCAATTTTTCACCAAAAGGGTTAATTAAGCTTGTTTTCGCTGTGTGATCCCAAGAAACCGTCTTTTTCAACCCAAAAAAATAATTTTTCCCGTGCTAATTTACAAGAGAAGGTTAATTACTTTTTCTCTTGTTGGTCGTTAAAAACATGCATTGTAAAACGCTCAAAGCTATAGTTTGTGTGGCCCAATTGTTTGCGCAATTTACATCCCGGGGGTTTAATTAACGTTTTTTTTCAGATGTGGGGATCCCCAGAAAACCTCTTTTTTAACGCCAAAAAAAATAAATTTTTCCTGTACATAATTCAAAACAAAGGTTAATTACAATTTTTCTCTTGTTTTGTGGCGTAAAAAAAAACCTGCATTGTAACACCTACAAAGATAGTTTGTGTGGCTCAATACTTTTGGGGCAATTTTCATCCAGGGGTTAATTAAGCGTGTTTTTAGCGTGGTGACCCAAGAAACCGTCATTTCAAAACGCCAAAAAATTTAAATTTTTCCCTGTACATAATTCACAAAAACGAAGGTTATTTACAATTTTATCTTTGTTGTTGCGTTAAAAACACTGCATTGTAAAACACGCTACAAACTACAAGTTTGTGGGCTCAATCTTTGGCGCAAATTTTTATCCAGGGTTAATTAAGCGTTTTTTTTAGCTGTGGGGATCCCAAGAAAGCGTCATTTTCAACCCAAAAATTATAAATTTTTCCTGTACTAAATTCCTAAGCGAAAAAGGTTTTTTTACAATTTTATCTCTTGTTGTTTAGCGTAAAAAAACTCCATTTTTAAAACGCTACAAAGCTACTAGTTTTTTGGGGGTCAATACTTTGGCGCAATTTACATCCAGGGGTTAATTAAGCGTTGTTTTTCAGCTGTAGTGATCCCAAGAAAATGTCATTTTCAACGACAAAATATATAAATTTTTCTTGTAGCATAATTCACAAGCGAAGGTTAATTCCAATTTTATCTTTTGTTGTGTAGCGTAAAAAACACGCCATTGTAACACGCTACAAAGCTGCTAGTTTGTGGTGGCTCAATTCTTTGGCACAATTTACATCCAGGGGTTAATTAAGCATTGTTTTTCAGCTGTGGTGACTCCAAGAAACCGTCATTTTCACCGCCAAAATATATACATTTTTCCTGTAGCCTAATTCACAAGCAAAAGTTAATTACAATTTTATCTCTTGTTGTGTGGCGTAGAAAACACGCAATTGTAACACGCTACAAAGCTAGTAGTTTGTGGTTGCTCAATTCTTTTGCACAATTTACATCCAGGGGTTAAATAAGCGTTGTTCTGCAGTTGTACCAAGTAAAAGAAATTTTGTTTTTTACTGTCACAGAAGAAATTCTGTAGTATAATTCATATCCGAAGGTTAATTAAGCCTGTTTGTGCTTTTATATTCAGTAAAATAAACAGAGTTTTAAAACGGCACATACAAGTCAAATTTTTCCTGCCCATTTGTGGAGGCGCAATTTATATCCAAGGGTTACCAAGCTTGTTACTGGGTTCATTTGGCGTCAAATACAGGGTGTGTATTTATTCATATTCAGATATCTCATCAAACAGTGTCTGTACATTTTAGATCAAACAGATATGTCAGACAGAGAGGTGGCAGGCTCTTCAACCTGGCTGAGTGGCAGGAGGGTAAAAAACATCCTGGCCAGGGTCGCAGCACAGAAAGGGGACGTTGCAGCAGGGATCCACTCGGTGAGGCCAAACTGCCGCTGTCATCTTGCGGCGTGTGTTGTTCAGCAACCCAATGGTTCTTGATTGGTTGACTAGGTCATCCACTTTCCTCCCAAGATGACATCTGAAAACCCCAGCCAGAATTTCGGGTCAGGGAACGTCAGACACAACCCCTTAGTTTGGCATGGCCCGGGAGCGGGTTAAGCTGCCCTCACCTTGTCCTCAACCCGCCTCTGTCCCATCCGGTTCCCTTCAGCCAGAGATCTAATATGTGGTCTGGGTCTCAGCGCCACTATATAGCGAGGAATGAACAATTGAGGAGGCAGTCAGCAGCTACTTGGCAGAGAAGAAAATGGGGCCAATTTCCCCTGCTTCTTGCAGTAGGCGGCAAAGTATAGAATGTTGAGAGTGGCATGGAAGGTCATGTTGTGAGGGGTCAGCTCTGCATACCAAGACCGGTGTTGAGGACAGCAGTGACGATTGAAACACAAATAGATGATGATGTAGCGGCCGCACTTGGAGCGGTGGTGAGGCAAGGGCTTTATCATCGTCAGGAGAAGAGGGCATCAGTATGGCGAGTCAGGCAGCGGCGCAGACAGCAACGGGGTTGTTGGTGGCCGTGGAGAGTCAAAAGGTAGCTGCAGTGTGAGGCTCTGGGGGAGCCAAGCTTGGCCACGGGGGTAAAAACCGCTCTTGCAGCTCAAAACGAAAGAAATTAGAGGCACAGGGGCCTCAGCGAGATCGGGCAGCACGGCGGCAGTAAGTCACTCAGTGCGAGAGTGTTGGCCGGTACAATTCGATACTCGGCGGGGGTTTCTGTGTCAGTTCCTATGCTAAGACACCGGAGGAGCCGAATCATGGGTTATATGTAGAATTTGTAAGCAGAAAGTGATGCGTGGCCCAGGGAGCTTCGTTGGCAACCACGAGCCATGCGTCAAACCACATGCAGCGTCACCACCGGTGGCCTTGGGAGAAACGTGGCTCACGATGTGTTGGTCCATCCTGCCGCCGCATGCAACAGCAGCAGAGCAGAGCCCAGTGGCACGCATGCCATTGCAAGCCCAGTCAAGGGCTCCACCACCTCGGCAGAAGGGATGTGTTTCTCTGTTGACATCATCTCCGGTCCAGATGCTCTGCCTCTCGCTACTCATGGCGCCAGCAGTCCTTCAGCGGAGGCGTTTTGCAAGAGACAATAGTATCGTCCAACAATTACCTAAGGTGCAGCAGCTGACCGTGCTCCTGTCAAAGGTATTGGTACTGCAGTCCCTACCTTTCCAAATGGTGGAATCTGAACGTTCAGAGAACTAAGGCTTGTGACGAGCCGAGATGAGAGAGTTCCAAGCGTAATTTCTTTCAAAAAAGCAGTACCAGCACTTCCATAATATGTAGAACGGAAGGGTAGGCCAGTCTTGAGCTTATCGGTTTGCTCAAGGTGCACCGGCAGCATGCGGACGTCTGGAGCTGTAACTACTTGGTGAGGGCCAGTTACATGTATTTACGGCCCACTGGGTGAATGTGCTTCCGGCCCAGGGCACACACACTCTCCAACTTGGAGAGGAGACGTCGCTTTCTCTCACGTTCGTCAAACTGCAGCTCCTGCGGCAAATCGTCCGCCTCCTCCATCCTCCACCACCACATCTCAGCCTCCACAAGTTACTGCTCCATCATACCACTTGTGTTTGACAGCACAGCGGTGTCACCGACCTGTGTTCTATACCTGGCTTGCCTCGGTTGAAAATGAAAGTCACTCAGGGGCGGGAAACTGCTCCGCGTCATGCAGCAAGAAATCAATGTGTGGCTTTCTCCGCACCAACTGCAAATCGGAACCATGGGACGGACAATGGGAGGAACATGGTGTTACGCGCTGCACGAGGAGGGATGGTCCAATGCGCCCTGCATGGCACACGTGTTCATTGGTTCGTGAAAGGTTCTGAAGTCATTCCCGATCTTCAGAACATTCTGAAAATGGCCAGGAACACTGTGCATCACTTCATCCATTCATACCAAAGCCAGGAACACCCTCCTAGAGTTGCTAGCGCAGAACGCCTCCCCCAACTCACTCTGATATGCGATGTTTCCACCCGTTGGAGTTTCAGCATGCACATGTTGACCCGGGGAAATGTATTGAACAGTGAAAAGGCCATTAACGATTTTTTGATGTTCCAGGCAGACGAATGTACTCCCTGTGTACTTTGATCGTCAGCCAGTGGCAGCTCATGCGTGACACTGCCGTTTAGTTGAGGCCATTCAAGGACGGCGACGTTATTGTTCAGTCACCTGGACTACGGGATGAATAACGTAATTCCATCTTGCATCATGTCCTGGAACAGAGATTGCTGGAAAATCAGTCTGGGCAGGGACTGGAGACGTGGCGACTACATCTCGCGGCCAATGAGGTCCGGTCGGGGACTGAAATGGAGGAGGGAGGATGAACATTGGAGCGAAGCATTGTCTTGTTGGAAATGATGTGGATTTTCTACCCAGGTGACAAGAGGGAGGGCAGGCGCAGCTGGAGGAGCTAGATGGAGATGAGGAAGACGTGGTAGATGTCAGAAAAGCACCGTGGCAGTATACAGTGGAGATGGAGGAGGGAGCCCCTGGAGGTCACTTGTGCAGTTGGCCACAGCTTGCTGTTTTGTCCTGGCTAGTGACAGCCCGAATAGTCAGCATCCGGCAGGAGGATGACTTCTGGCTCTCCACCCTGTTGGACCCTTGCTACCGGTCCACACATGGGAGCCTTTTTCCTCCAGCTATTGAGAGAGGAGGACAACTCCATAATACACATAGGAAATCCTCCGTAGTCAGTTGGCCACTGCATGTGCGCATCGTCCCTCCTCTGACAGGTCTGACCGGGGGTTCTTCAGCGCCACGTTCTACTGCCGCGGCATGCCGGGGGCTGGTGGGGGGGTCAGAGCAGTACAGCTCATCAGCAGCAACCTAAGTCTGGATGTCTCTGAAGAGAAAGCTTCCTTCAACCCGCCTGTGAGGAGGGGCCAGGTCGCCAGCAGCAGGACTAGGGCAGGTTGTGGCCTACCTTGAAGCACTTGACACCCCAGTTAGAAGATCCACTGGACTACTGGGCACGCAAACTGGGATGTGTGGGCCGCAACTTTGCCGAGGGGATTTGCAGTGTAGAAGCTATCCTGCCCCGGCCGTAGTGGTGGCATCAGAGTGGGCGTTCACGTGCGGCTTGGGGGCCATCGTTACCCCAAGAGAATCCGCATGTCCACGGAAACTGTGGATAACGACTATCCTTCTCTCAAGTGAAATCACGGCGTGGATCGGCCAGGATTTCCACACACAATGCCTAGGCGTCAGACTAATCAGCCGTGATGCATCCACCCAATGTGAGAATTGAGTCTGGGTTCAAAACTCCTGCCTCAGCACCTATTCTGATGCCGCCACCCGCTGATTGCCAAACATCTGCTGACAAGTTTCTCCATCTGCCACCAACCATCTTTTACCAGGATGGTTTTTTCACCACCTCCAACAACTCTTTATTTTGCTACTGTCTGACCTCATGTGCTGCTGCTTTGTGGCTGATGCCGGTGACCTCAACACTGTGACATTGTGCCACTCTCTGACATCAATGCTGTTGCTCCTGCTTGCCGTCACCCCCACTCTCTGTCATTGTGCCAACTCTGTGGCCTACTCCAGTTTTTGCACACTCTCAGAATGTGCTTGTGCCCTTTATGACCTCATGCTGCTGCTGTGGGCTGCTGCCAGTGACCTAGAACTGTGTCAATGTGCCACTTGTGGCCTATTTCTGTTTTTGCACCTCCTGAATGGTAAATTGTGCCCCTGTTCTGACCTCCATACTGCTGTCGCCGGTCACCGCACTCTCTGTACTCGCGTGTGCCACTTTGTGGCCCCTATACTGTTTTGCCACCTCTAGTAATGTCATTGTGGCCCACTGTCTGACTCATGCTGCTGGATGCCGGTGACCTAGACACTGTGGTCATTGTGCCACTGGGGCCTATCCTGTTTTTGCCACCTCCAGAAGTAAGTGTGACACTTTCTGACCTTCATGCTGCTGCTGGGTGGCTACCGTGACCTTGACACTGTGTCATTGTGCACTTTGTGGCGTTATACGTTTTGCCACCTCCAGAATGTCATTGTGCCACTGTCTGACCTCATGCTGACTGATGCCCGTTGACCTACACACTGTTTCATTGTGCCACTGTCTGACCTCCATTGCTGCTGCTGTGGCTGCTGCCGTGACCTACAAACTTGTCAATTGTGCCACTGTCTGACCTCATGGTGCTGCTGTGGCTGCTGCCGTGACTACACACTTGTGTCATTTGTGCCCTCTGTCTGTCCTTCATGCTGCTGCTGTGCTGCTGCCGTGACCTAACACTGTTGTCATTGTTTTCACTTGGTTGCCTACTCCTGTTTTTTCCACCTCCAGAATGGTCATTGTGCCCACTGCCTGACCTCATGCTGCTGCTGTGGCTGCTGCGTGACCGCCCACACTGTGTTATTGTGGCCAATGTCTGACCTATGCTGCTGCCCTGTGGCTGGTGCCGTGTCCTTACAACACTTGTGTCATTGTGCCACTGTTGGACCTCATGCTGCTGGGTGTGGCTGCTGCCGTGACCTTCCACACTGTGTCATTGTCCCACTCTGTGGCCTACTCCTGATTTTGCCACTCCAGAATGTGATTGTGCCACTGCCTGAACCTCATGCTGCTGTGTGCGCTGCTCCGTGGACCTACACACTGTGTTATTGTGCCCCACTGTCTGAACTCATGCTTCTGCTGTGGCTGATGCCGTGCTCACACGCCCACACTGTATATCATTGTCCCACTCGGTGGCCTACTCTGGTTTTGGCCACTCCATAATGTCATTGTTCCACTGCCTGACCTCTTGCTGCTGCTGTGGCTGGTGCTGTGATCTCCACCTGTGTCATTGTGCCACTGTCTGACCTAATGCTCTGCTGTGGCTGCTGCCCGTGGACCTATACACTGTGTCATTGTGCCACTGTTCTGACCTCATGCTGCTGCTGTGGCTGCTGCCGTGACCTCCCACACTGTGTCATGGTGCCTCTGTCTGACTCATCTGCTGCTGCTGTGGCTGCTTGCTGCCGTGACCTACACACTGTGTTCATTGTCTGCCACTGTCTCTCCTCTGCTGCTGCTGTGGCTGCTGCCATGGACCTACAACATGTGTCTTTGTGCACTGTCTGACCTCTATGATGCTTTCTGTTGGCTGCTGCGTGCCTCCACACAGTGTCATTGTGCCACTGTCTGACCTCATGCTGCATGCTTTGACTGTTGACCGTGACCTACACACTGTGTATTGTCCCACTCTGTTGCCTACCCCGTTTTTCCACCCCAGAATGTCATTGTGCCATCCCTGACCAATGCTGCTCGTGGCTGCTGCCGTGACCCCACATGTGTCATTGTGCCACTTCTGCCTCATGGTGCTGTGGCTGCTGCCGTGCCCACACACTGTTCATTGTCCCCTGCTGACCTCATGCTGCTGCTGTGGCTGTTTGCCGTGACCTAACACGTGTCTTTGTGCCACTGTTGACCTCATGCTGCTGCTGGGCTGCTGAAGTACGTACACACTGTGTCATTGTGCATGTCGCCCTCATGCTGCTGCGTGGTGCTGCTGTGACCCCACATGTGTCATTGTCCCACTTGGGGCCCCTTTTCCTGTTTTTGCCACCTCCGAATGTGTTGTGCCACTTTCTCCCTCATGCTGCTCCCGGGTGTTTTGCCGTGACCTACCACTGTGTCATTTCCCATTTGTGGCCACTCCCTGTTTTTGCCCTCCAGAATGTCATTGTCCCACTTCTGACCTCATGCTCTGCGTGGCTGCCCCCGTGCCCTTACACATGTGTCTTTGTCCCACGCTGACCTTGCTGCTGCTGTGGCGCTGCCTTGCCCCTTACCATGTGTCATTGTGCCATGTTGCCCTCATGCTGCTGCTGTGGTGCTGCTGTGACCTACCACTATGTTTTGTGCCATTTGTCTGACCTCAGTCTGCCGTGGCTGATGCCGTGACCTACACACTCTGTCATTGTGCCACTGTCGACCTCATGCTGCTGTGCCGTGACCTCCACACTGTGTCATTGTGCCTCGGGGCCCTATTCCTGTTTTTTCCCACCTCCAGAATGTCATTGTGCCACGTCTGCCTCATGCTCTGTGGCCCCCGCCGTCAATTCCAATTCTGTCACTAATTTCCCCTAGCTCAGTTTGTTCTTTTCCAGCTTTTTTTGGCATGACTTTACAGGAAAACATTCCCGCTTCATTTTTTTGGTCATTTTTTGCCCTTTTTAAGTGCCCGGGAAATTTTTATAGGAAGCGATTCAAAGGGAGCGGCGGCAGCATGTGCGTGTCATACAAAAACCAAAACATTGTATGAAGCCCAAAAACCAAGCCCCCTTGCATTTTTTAAAGCATGACACAACGTTCACGCACCCTTCCCAGGCCTGTGCAGCCGGGAAATAGCTTTTTTTTAACGTCATTCGTCCCGAAGTAATTCGGAACGAATTTTTTTTTTCCCGGTTTGGGTAATTGGGCCCGGAAATGAACAAAAACAATTTTCGGGAAATTTGGGCCCATCTCAAATTTATCGCCGATGCCCTTTAAAATTTTATGTGAGAGGAAAAAAACCCAACTTCATTTTTTAACACCCAAAAAAGGGGTGGGGAAAACGGGGAATTAAACTTTTCCACAACAAATCCCGGTTGCAACTTTGGGCAAGACAAAAAGGGAAAAACAAAGTCACAGAAAAAAAACTGAAAAAAATTATTCACTATCCCTGTCTTGTCCAAAAGAAAGCCCCTTTAAAAAACCTGCAGGGCCCCCAAAAATTTAAAAAAAGTGCCAGAAGGCCGGGGAGGTTTTTTTGAACCCAAACATTTTATTTTAACTGGACCCTTGACTATACCTTCCTGTACCACAGCATTTACCCCCCAAAAAACCTGACCCACAATCAAAAATGCCCAAAAAAGGGTCTTGAAAAAAACCCCAAATTTTGTTTAAACTGGACATTTGGGCTTGCCGTCCGGGGCCCAGCATGAACCCTTAAATTTTAAAATCACCCAAAAAATAAAAAAAGGGCCGGGAAAAAAGAGTCAATAAAAAGTATTTAAAAAGTTTTTATGGTTTAAAAAAGGTGGCCCTTCCCCACCACTGAAAAAAACAAGCTTTAAATTTTCCAAAAAATATGTATAAAAAACAATATGGGGTAAAAGCTCAGCTCTTGCGGGCCAAAAAAAAAGCAGGAATGCAATAAGATTTTTTAAATTTTTAAATTTAAAAATAAAGGCCCTTTGCACCACGACTACAGGGCAAATTTTCTAGGGGGGAAAAATGCAAACACAATTTTTTTCAATTAAAACCCATTTAAAAGTTTTAGGGATAAGTTTTTGCCGGGGTTTTTTTAAAACTGACAGGGAGTGTTTTCAATAGAAAATGAAAACCCCAGGGACAATTTTTTAAATCCCCATTGGAGGTTTTGGTTTTTGGGCCCAAAAAAAAGGGAAAAAAAATTTTTTTTTCAATTTAAAAAAACACAGAAAAACGACTGGGAAAAAATCTTACTTTTTAAAATTTCCTTTTCCTCCTGCCGCCACCCCCCCCCCCCCCCCCCCCACCCGCCCCACCTCAACAAGTAGATAAACCTTAAAACCCTTTTTCAATTAAAAAGGAAGTGAAAATTTTATAAACTAACTCTATTTTAAGCTGTAGGGAGGGGGATGGTTTTTTTGTTTTTAGAAGAGACTTTCCTCCCAAACGTTAAAAAACTCTTGGTTTTTAAAAGCCCGAGAGGGCACGTTTCCCCTGTGAAGTGTGAAAGACAGAGTATGACTCAAACAGGGAAAAAGCAGTTGCATAGATAAAACGAGGGGCACGTGATTTTTGCAGCCAATGAGATCCATACACCGCAAAGTGGGGACGTTTGTACATCCTCCTAACCCCCCTCTATCTCGGAGCTGATTGGCTGGCTGCCAAAATGACAGGAAACGCTGAAAATGGCGCGATAGTAATAGATTATCTGTAAGATTGTCACCTAAACTATCGCCTGATTGGAAGTTTCCGATAAGACTAAAAACCGTGCAAGTTTCAACTTTTGCTGATATCGCTAATCCCTAGTGACAATCTTATAGATAATCTTTTACTATTGTGCCTTTTTCAGCGTTTCCTGTCATTTTGGCGGCCAGCCAATCAGCTCCAAGGATAGAGGGGGTTAGGATGATGTACAATGTCATGACTGGGCGGTGTATGGATCTCATTGGCTGCAAAAATCACGTGACCTCGTTTTATCGATGCAACTGCAGTTCCTGATCAGCTCATTCTCTGTCTAGGTCACTTCACAGCAGGACGTCTCGGCGTTTAAACCAATAGCTGTTCTAACAGCTCTGAGAGATAGTCTCTTCTAATACACAAAGCCTTCCACCTAGCTGTAGCTTAGAATAGAGTTAGATTAGAGAATTTCACTTCTAACATAGATAGAGAAAGTTTTAAATATACTGTATCTACCGGTGTGTCCAGCTGCAGGAGTGCTGGGGGGGGTGGCAGCAGGAGGAGAGGCTTTGGAGAGGAAGGGTGATATTGTGCAACTCAGTGTGTTTTGTGACCTTGAAATGAAAAAGCAATGTTTTTTACCACTTTTTTGGCCAGCAGACCTCTTATAGCGGTGAAATTGCCCCTTTTTTGTTTTTTAAGGTCTTTTGCACACCCCGTGTCGTTTTCCCAAAAAACGGCATAACTTACCCCCTTAATTTTAAAATTGTTTTATTAAAGTCCCTGTGTCGGCACAAGGCTCATTGTATAAAATTTGTTTTTAAAAAATTTCCTTTGAAATTTGGCCCTTTTGTCAGTGGTGCCCAAGACCGTCACTTTAATCCAATAACTTTTAAAAAACCCTTATTGCAGCCGGCTTATTTGCCTAAATTTCTCATTTGTACCCAAATTGTGTTAAATATTTTTCACCAGACCCATTTTCAAGGTATTCATGAAAAAATTGTTTTAATCCTTTTGGCTGGTGGAAAAGGGGGGTTTTAAGAAAAACGTGATTGCCGTCTTGCAGTCAGTTTTCTAATAAGAGCTTGAAAAACTCTTCATTTCTTTAATTTTGTTTTTCGAACACGGAACGAAGCCCAAGTGGTAATCGGGCAAGAGGGGTAAATAGGGACCTCTGGCAATCCAAATTACCACTCACAAACGGTGTAATGCAAGGCACACATACACCCCGAGAGGGATTAAATCATGGTGCTGACTATCTCGTTAAAACACTGATTTTTTTTGGATATTTTCCGGGCCCCAAATTTATTCTGGGGATCCAAAATAGAATGGCCCTCTTGAATTTCATGGTCCTTTTGGGACGAAAGTGGGTTTTTAAGGGGATTTCCTCACAATTTTAAAAACTGGCGAGAGGTCATTTTTATAATTTTTGGGGGGGATTGTGTGTCCAAAATCCTATAAAATCGGGACTTTAAAATGGTGCCAGGGATAGCAATTTTTTAGATTCCGCCAGGGCCGGGAAAGAAAAAGGTACCCGGGGATATGTTAAAAAAAGGAAGTATAATGGGGGGGCACCCCATTTTTTTAGCTGATGTGGCCGTGTTCTCACCCCACCCGCTGTAATGGGCCCCCGCCCAAAATGAAAACCCCCACGTTCCCCCCTTGGGGGTTTTTGCTGCCCAGCCCGATAATGAAATTGTTTGGCCCGTGCAAAAAGTGTAGGGGGTTCCCGGGAGTTCCATATGCCATTTTCCAATTGCAGTGTTTGTTTGTGTGAAAGGTCCCCGTACTGTTGTCCCCGTACCGCTGTGGTAAGACTCCTCATGTTTTTGCAGCCATTGAAAATTTTTCATTTTTTTTAGCCTTGAATTTTTTTCTGTGACTTTTAAGCTAATTGTCTTGCCCAAGAGGTGCACTTCCGGTTACTGTTAATTCCGCTTCCCCCTTTACTGTTTTGGGTATAAAATGGAGGGGTTTTTGCTCTCCCCTAGCTTTAATGGCATCGGGGAAATCGCTATCGGCATGATAAATTTAAAAATCGTTATCATAAGATGCATTGCAAAACAAACGTCATCACTATTTTCTACCTCCCTTCAGCCCCATTTTCCCCCCCTTGGTTTAACTAGTGGAACTGTCTTTTTTTCGCCGTATTAAAAAATTTTAACTATGTAAAATTTTGCCTAAAAAAATTTGGACCCCTAAAAATCTTCACTATTAACTTTCAGCCATTAACAATGCTAAATAATAACTGAGTAGATTTAAAGGTGTCAATAAAGGGGTTTTCGCACCATTCAATTTTGCAGAGCCACAGCCAGCTTAAGAATCACACATGCTCTTCAAGCTGTGGGCGGGTATATGCATGTTTTGATTTAGTATTCATGATACACTGAAAAAGAGTTCCTGAAACCTTCGATGTCTTTTTTGGGGTTTTGGTTTTTTGCGTTTTTTCAAACATTAAAAGAAAAATGGAACAAAAAAAAAATCACGAAAAAGGGCCCCCTACTGTACAGGGGAAAGTTTCTATTCCCCCTTTAAATTGATTGTTTTTAAGGTTAAAAAAAAATTTCACACACATGCAGAGGAGCCACAATACTATGATGGAGAGATTGCATAAGCATAAAAATGTGGATAAAATCCATTACAGGGCAATATTTAAAAAAGGGGGTTTTATTGCAAGTATTACAATTCCCCTTTTGATAAAGTTTCTATGGGGTGAATTTACCCCTATTTTTATTTCTTATTGATTGTCATGCTTTTTAAAAAGATATTTTGGTGTTTTTATTTTTCAACGGTGGAATAAAGAGTTAGATGAAAACGTAAGTCTGATAAACAAGTGTTTTTCCCTGCTGTCTTAGGAAAGTTGTGACTCTTTAACACTGTAACCATTTCCCCCTTTTTATTCTGGGATTCTGAAGGTAAAAATAAAAAAAAAAAAGCTTAAAGTATAAAATCTATTTAACAGTTACAAGCCACTTATGTCAATCCTTTAAGCATATGCACAGAGATTCACCATAGCTTTTAAATCACAAATCATTAAATAATGTACAGTACATAGAATAAATTGTTTAGATTTTGTTCCTGCATTAGTGGGAATCTTGCCATGAATTGATCTTAGTGACTTTCAGAATTTTCCTTGAAACTGTTATTCTATTTTAAGATTTTGACAATTTTTTTTATGTTGCATTGGGTGAATAGAATAAAATACCCAATTTTAAACAGTTTTTAAACTTAAAAAAGTGCTAATGTTGTAAAAGAATCCCAAATGCAATCCCCTTTTAAAAAGTGGCTTCTTTTTGGGCCATAAAAAGGTGAGAATACAATACAAAAAGGCTATTTTAGTAGCTCCCACCATCAAAGCAAAGGTCAGAAAACTTTGCAAAAAATTGCTTCCGGGGCATTATCTCAAAA
Source organism: Phyllomedusa bahiana (assembly GCA_025379985.1). Taxonomy (NCBI): domain Eukaryota; kingdom Metazoa; phylum Chordata; class Amphibia; order Anura; family Hylidae; genus Phyllomedusa; species Phyllomedusa bahiana. The sequence goes on along the minus strand of JAODAL010041550.1, from coordinate 20,676 downwards.
ATGTAAAAAAATATATATCACAAAAAAGGAAATTTTTCTTTGTATTCTTCTCATGTAGTTCAATGACATAGGAATAGCTTAGAAATGGTCCTATTTGTTAGTTTTTATTAAAAAAGTTAGAAAATTGGTTTACAAAGACAGCCAAATTTGTTGCATTCGGTTTTTTATGAAGAACTCAAATTTTAAAAACTTTTTTATTTTGGTTGATTCAAGCTTTATTGTTTGTTCATTTTTTTAAAGTTTGTTCTTTAATTTGCAAAACAGATAGGGGACAAAATGAGCATTCACTTGGCAATTGAGTTTCAATGTGGATAAATGTATCTTGGTAATAATAATTTGCATGCATCATATGTACATGAGGATGGGAAACTAGAAGAATAAGTTGTTATGAAGGATATAGGCATTTATGGTTTCTTGATTTCAAAAAAGGGCATGAAATTATCAATAAGCGTTTAAAAATTTTGTCAATGTTTTAAAAAATGGCAGGGGAACTTGTGGGACAATAAAATTAAAATTTAAAACCAATTACAATGCTTTGTTGAAACCCTTAATCTGAAATTGAAGTTCTTTCTAGGCCCAGTTTTTTAAAAGGATGTTGTGTAGTGGACTAGTACAAAAAATGAGCAAAAACTTAACAAAAAAATTTAAAGGGATTTTGGATTATATTTTATAAAGAAAGTTGTTATTCCCTCCCCAAATTCAGGTTTCTGTGCCATCCTCTGTCTTTTAAAAAACAGCGAAGGCACTGGTGGCCATGATTTTGGACTTTGTGATTTTTGAAATGGCATAGGTCAAAGTTCCCCTAGTTTTTATCTCCCTTTTTTAAATTGTTTTCCCTCCCTTTTCCCTTTCCTGTTTTTGCTAAACTTTAATGTGGGCGGCAGATGGTTAATGCTTGTTGTGATTAAACGTTTTTTCAGTTTTAAAAAGGGTTTTGAAATGAAAAACGGGACTTTTAAACTGTAAACCTTTCTGATAAACTTTTTTAAAAAAATTGTTCAGCAGTCCCAACCGGACAGTTTTTTTACAAAGCGGTGTTTAAAAAACCCTTGTTCATTCTTCGCCCGGTTTTGGGCAGAACATAAACAGGCAAGGGTTTGGGGGGACGGTGAATCCCCCAAAACATGGCCCAAAACCCTTTTCTAAAAACCCAGGGAAAAAGGATGTCAAAAAATTCCCGGCCCGCATTCTTTATTCTATTCGGGCCTGTATTTGAAATTTTTCCCAGGTGGGGAACCCTTTTGATCTTTTAGGTCATTTATATTATTTTGAAGGGAACAAATTTACATGGAGATTATTCCTTTAAGAGAAATCTGTCATTTTTATCAAAGCAAAAATTCTGCCCCCGTTTTTAATTTTGAGCAGGGAATTCTGTTTAAAAATCCCATTTATATTTTTGTGTGGGTTTCGAGGAAATTTGAATTTTCAAATTGTTTTGTAGAATGGTGGTTAAAAATTGTTGGAAATTTGGATAAAAGTATCCCACAAAATTTGAGTCACCCCTCCATTTTTGTAAATATTTTATTATACTTTTCAAAGGAAAAAACTGAAGTTTGACACTTTGAAAAAATAAAAAAGTAATATTTGTGTCCTTGTATAGCGGGGTAAATTTGTTGTCCCTTTTTAAAATAACTAACACAGACCATCAATGTCAATAAATTTTTGGCAAAAAGAGGAGTAAAACCCCTAAGTGAAAATGGACAAATTGTGAAAAACTTAAACCTTTTCTCCTCTTTGGTTTCATGGGGTTATAAAAGGGTGTTATAAGGTCTCAGGTGTAAATGGGTAGCAGGTGTGTAAATTTTTTTGTAATCGCTCTCATACTGGTCACTGGAAGTTCAACATGGCACCTTATTGTAAACAACTGTCTGAGGATCCCCAAAAAAAGAATTGTTGCTCTACATAAAGATGGTCTAGGCTATAATAAGATCACCAACACTCAAACTGAGTATCAGCATGGTGGCTAAGACCATACAGCTGTTTAACAAGACAGGTTCCACTCAGAACAAGCCTCGCCATAGTCAGTCAAAGAAGTTAAGTGCTCAGCATCATATTCAGAGATTGTCTTTTCAAAATAGACACATGAGTGCTGCCAGCATTGCTAAAGAGGTTAAAGGGGTGGGCGGTCAGCCTTTCAGTGCTCAGACTGTATGTTGCACAGTGCATCAAATTGGTCTGCATAGCTGTCAATCCAGAAAGGAGCCTCCTTTATAGAGGATGCACAAAAAGCCCACAAACAGTTTGTTGAAGACAAGTAGACAAAAGACATGGATTACTGGAACCATGTCCTGTGGACTGATCAGACCAAGTTAAACTTATTTGGTTCAGATAATATCAAGCATTTGTGTGACAGCAATCACGTGAGAAGTACTAATACAATTATGTCTTGCCTACAGTCGAGCATGGTGTTGGTAGTGTCATGGTTCAGGGCTCTATGAGTGCTGCTGGATGTGTGGAGTTACAGTTCATTGAGAGAAACATGAATATCAACATGCATTGTGACATTGTGACAACATGCACAGCATGATCCCCTTTTTTCAGAAACTGGGCAATAGGGCAGTATTTGAGCATGATAAGGCCCCTACCACACCTCCAAGAAGACCGCTGCATTGCTAAAGAAAATAAGGGTAAATGTGCTGGACTGGCCAAGCATGTCTGAAGACCTATACCTTATTGAGCATCTGTGGGGTATCCTCAATTGGAAGGTGGAGGAGCACAAGATCGCTAACATCCACCAGCTCTATTATGACATTCTGGAGGAGTATAAGAGGATTCCATTGACAACCTGTGAAGCTCTAGTAAATTCTAGAGTGTTAAGGCAGTGCTGGAAAATAATGGTTGCCATACAAAATATTGAAATTTAGGGGGACATGTATGAAAACTGTCTAGGTCTAAGACTTTCTTCGTTGCCCATAGCAACCAATCAGAACTCCCCTTTCATTTTTTCAGAGCACTATAGGAAAATGAAAAGGGAGCTCTGATTGGTTGCTATGAGCTACAAAGAAAGTCCTAGACCTAGACATTTTTCATCTATGTGGGCTTTAGGGCACAATTTATCCATTTTTACCTTGGTGTGTACTCACTTTTGTTGCCAATGGTTTAGATATTGATGGCTCTGTGTTGAGCTATTTTGAGGGTACACTAAATATACACTGTTATGCAAGTTGTACACTGACTACTTTACAATGTAAAATGAGTTACTGTAAAATCAATATACAATTATAATGTTCTGGTACCACTGCAGAATTTTTACAAGAACTAAACCTTAATCAGCTAGGTTCCTAAACTGAGATTGAACTTTTTGGGTAATAGTCAAAGACCTAATATGCTCAGTTTTTTATGCTTATATACCATTATCCTCCATAATCTATTTTAAAGGCATTTCTTTTAGGCATTTGATGAACTGTTTTCCAGGCATTTTGCTATTTATACTTACAGCATCCAATTACTTGTTAGAACTCTGCAGAAAACAGACTACTTTTCTTACTATAATGACCTTTTACTTTGTAAAGGTGACATACTGTAGATTGACATATAGTGACTGGAATTACATAACAGACTCTCTAAATAATAACTTAATAATAAATAACTATTTGAGTGCTATATGTGATATTTTTACATAGTTCCTAGAAAAAAAAAATTGTCTCTCTGATGCCAACTATTGTGTCTTTAAACTAATGTGTCTTTAAACTAATGCAGAATCTGTTCCATATAGGATAGTCCCCCATCTCCAGACAGTTGTTTATGGGCTCTTGTTCCTTATCAGAACAGAGAGGCCTTATTTATATATTCCATTTTTCCAGGTAGCATTCCATGACCTATAAATTTCCCTACAGGATTTTTGTGCGCTTCAGAAGGAAATAAATTCCCCTGTCAATCCCTCTGAACTACGAAGGTGATGCACCAGAAGTTGGGACATTATGTAAATTGCTTACATTGGTTTCTTTTTGGTTACTGTAAGATACCAAAATGTTTATGTATTGTTCTTCGCTTTCATTGAGTAATTATTCATGTATTCACTTGCTTTAGTAGTGGAAAATGTAAATTGACCTATGCAAGTATTTTCTACACATTTCCTGATACAGTATGTCTTGTTGTTGTGCATAATATTCTCTTTCTCATTGTCTCACTCAAAAGCACCTTTCCATAAATGTGCTACTTTGTTGATAATGACATACATATTTTATTTTATATTTGTTTTACTGCTTTAAGATAAATTTAATTTAAAAATACTGTTGAAAATGTTCAGGTGGACTATGGGATACAATGTCACAAACTTGGTCTAGTTTCAAAATTTATACATGTTTTCTCTGTTAAAATGTAATGTAATTTTTCCATATTTTGCACCATAGAACATACACACAGCCAATAACCTTGTTTCACAAGCACTGGATCTGAAGCCAAAATATTTGTTTAAAAAGTGCCTTATTTGAATTTTTCAACTCTTCTTTCAAAAAGGGTGGGCAAATACTTGCCCTAATCACATTGCTATAGGAGTGGCCATTTAGATTTCTTAGTGTTTCTTTCAGATACAACATATGTTTAACATTTTTAAAGACCTGTGCAGTAAAAATGTAATAAATATTAAAAAAAAATTCATGGCATTTTTTTACTTTTTTTTGCCATCTTGAATAATTTTAAATTTTTTTTTTTCTCTAGAATCTTTCAATCCAATAGACAAGTCTATGGCTAAAACACCAGCAAAAAATGTAACATCTAGACATTGCTGCATCTTGGAAAAACACCACTGACCAAACTACAAAAAGATTACAGGCCAAGATTCTATAAATGTAGACTTTACAATATTTTTAATTTTAAAACATAAAATAAAAAATGTCAACAAATTGCCAAAAAAATGCAGCACAGCACTGTGGTTCAGATTCACTAATTATTTCCAATATTTAGACAATGTCAATTTAGACTAGACAGCCTGAAATGGCATTAAATTATCACTGTGACCTATATTGTTTAGATCATACAGCACTGTTGTTTAACTTAATACCACATATTAGATGACTTACTTTTCTCCAATCTTTTGCATCAAACCAAAAATTTGGAGTATGATGTCATATTTCTGGTCATACTCTTATTGTAAGTTTGGTGCAAAAAAAGTGTCTAGAAAACATAAATGTCCTGCAATTCATGTTGGACTGTTTTGTAGAAAATCTGCCATGCAATTTCAGTCTTAGACACAAAATAAAGGTGTAATTGATTAAAGAGCCAGAAATGGCATCCAGGTCCAGAAGATGATCTCTTTAAAACCCAAGGTAGACAAGTCAGAACACCTACTCTCGGGTCATGAAGTTAAATATGAATTCATCATTTATTTGATTGCCTCTGATATCCTCCTTTTTCACCAACCTCTACTGTTCTTTTTTTATCATGTATACTCTCTGGGGTATAATTATTAAATAGGCTGTTACAGTTTTCTGGCGTTATTTGCCCACACAAAAAAAAAAAAAAAAACCTGTTGTGGACCCTGTTTGGCATATTTATAAAGGATCTTTGCCAAAAACAACAGAATGTGTTACAAAAATGGAGTATTAATCCATGCCTTTTTCAAAGTAGCGAGCTAAGACAATAGTTGTCTCAGACACTTTTTGGTGCACATTTTAGCACATGTTTTTGTCTCACAATGTGACACATTTATAAAGTGCTGTGAAACACCTTCATTAGAGATGGGCGAATTGATTCTAACGAAGTGGAATTCGTTTACAATTTCAGGACAACTTCAGTTCTGAACGAAGTCGAAGTTTGGGGTACTTCGGGTGAACGAAGTGTGCTTTTGATTGATAAAATGGCTGCGAGCACATGCCGTTACATGGGGCAAAGGGAGGAAGAAGGGCATAGCCTGCATGACATGTGCAGAGATGAAGCCAATCAGAGACCGGCGAGATTCTGTGACGTCGCCACACTATATAAGTCCAGGCGCGACGCTGGGAGCTCACTCTCCTCTCACTGTACTGATCAGGGAAGGTGCTGCCGCCGCTGATTGTGATGGCTCTTACTGAAGAACTGATTTTTATACAGCGATTTTTGTGGGGTGTCTCGCTTGTCTCAGAGACTGCTTCTCTTAATGTTCTATTTCTGATTTTTTGGGGTATTGGATCTGAAGTCCAGTGTGCGTCCACTGCAGCTGCATATACATTTTAATGCTATCTGATGGCTGCTCAATTCTTTTGCGCAATTTACATCCAGGGGTTAATTAAGCGTTGTTTTTCTGCTGTGGTGACAATTATAAACCGTCTTTTTCACCGCCAAAAATTACAATTTTCCCGTAGCCTAATTCACAAGCGAAGGTTAATTACAATTTTTTCTCTTGTTGTGTAGCGTAGAAAACACGCAATTGTAACACGCTACAAAGCTAGTAGTTTGTGGCTGCTCAATTCTTTTGCGCAAATTACATCCAGTGGTTAATGAAGCGTTGTTTTTCAGCTGTGGTGACAAAAATAACCGTCTTTTTCACGCCAAAAATTACATTTTCCTGTAGCATAATTCACAAGCGAAGGTTAATTACAATTTTTTCTCTTGTTGTGTAGCATAGAAAACACGCAATTGTAACATGCTACAAAGCTAGTAGTTTGTGGCTGCTCAATTCTTTTGCGCAAATTACCTCCAGGCGTTAATTAAGCGTTGTTTTTGTGCGGTGGTGACAAAAAAAAACCGTCTTGTTCACCGGCAGCCAAAAAATACAATTTTCCTGTAGCATAGTTCACAAGCGAAGGTTAATTACAATTTTTTCTCTTGTTGTGTAGCGTAGAAAACACGCAATTGTAACACGCTACAAAGCTAGTAGTGTCATGATCATGTACGACAGACCCCCAGCTTCGAGTTCTCGTCGCCGGCCATGGCCGTTGCGACGGAAGCCGTGGTTTTTGAAATAATGCTTTGTATTCTTGGTTACCAGTGTGAACTGAGTCTTTCCTTCCCTGTGTGTAATTGATTACTGGCCAACGCCCGTGCCCAGCAATCCTCAGCCCCCTTTTAGTTAACTGTGTTCCTCTTTGATTGAAGCTTTGTTTCCCTATCCGGCTTTGTGTTATTTCCACCTATCACCTCTGCTCTGTGTTCACCAGTACCCTATTTTAAGGATTCCTTACCTGTCCCCTGTGCCTGTTATATTGGGTCTTTCCTTTTGCTTGCTGTCTATTGTTGAATTTTCTGGTTACCTGACTCTGCTTGGCTTCTGACTATTCTGCTCTTCCTGATTTTGTACTGCATTGCCCAACAGTTACCGACTTTGCTCGTCTTACGTTTTTTCTCTGTCTCCGATTTGGTACTGCGCTGCCTCTTGCTGCCAAACCTTGCTTGTCTCACGTTCCTTATTGTGTTTTGTATTTGTTTGTCTGTGTCTTGTGTTCCCACGTATTCAGTGTAGTTTTCAGTCTTCTGGTTGGGGCCGACCTTTTAAGGAGTCGGGTACCCCCAAATAGCAGGGACTGGGGTTGGGACCAGCGTCAGGGCCTCACTCTGTCTGTGTCTTCTCGTGTGTCCCTGACTGGTCCCTTACATTATAACAGGCCATATTCCGTCAATCCCCCGGCGGTTCAACATGAGCACTGACTTGTCGGTCCACTGACCGTCTGGACGAGTTGACGACCCAATTTCAGGGCATGGCGGGGCTTATGAATCTAATTTCGCAGCGTCTGGACGCTTATAACGACCCGGTACCCGGACCTGCATCACATCCGTGTCCCACTGCCCCTGCTTTTGTGGATCCTTAGCACCGTCAGAAATCTAAGATGCTGCTACCGGATCGTTTGATGGTAATCCTAACAGATTCGAACATTCCGGGAATCTGTCATCTATTTTTTCGCTTCAAACTATTTTTCCACTGAGGCTGAAAGAGTAGCAATTGTTGTGTCTCTCCTTCAGGGCCCACTCAGGATTGGGCATTAGCGATACCCCCTGAAGCCCCTGAGTGGAGATCAGTGGACAGATTTTTTTTAGCTCTAGGCCATGTTTATGATAATCCCAACTGTGCGACATGGGCAGAATCTCAGCTGTTATCTATTCAGCAAGGCCGAAGACTACTGTTCAGAGTTCCGCCAATGGTGTACGTTGACCGGGTGGTCTGACCAACCTCTAAAAACCCTCTTCAGGCAAGGGCTGTCTGATGCTGTAAAGGATGCTATGGTCAGCCACCCAACCCCTGAGACCCTAAATGACTTCATGACTTTAGCCGTAACTATTGACAGAAGACTAAGGGAGAGACGCAGGGAAAAGCAAGGGGGTTTGGCTCTTCAGCTCAAGTCAGGCTTTCCTGTAAAACCTCCTTCTAACTTCTTGGAGAGTTCTTCTTTTCCATCTCCCTCTCAGTCTTCCGAAGAAGAACCCATGGTGTTGGGTTGCATATCTGCTGCCACCAGGAGGAGACACGGTTGGAGAACGCATTGTGCCTTTATTGTGGGAAACCGGACCATTTTCTGAGAAACTGCACGACTAGGCCCAAGTCACCCCGGAGATAACACCAAAGGCCTGAACAATTTCCAGGAAGGTAACTCGGATGTACAGGTACCTTCTAACTCTAATAACAGTTTGTTTTGCCCGTAACCTTGGTTTCTAGTTCCAAGAGGTTTGCTTGTCGAGCCATGATTGACTCAGGTGCTACAGCTAGTTTTATCAGCATGGCTGTTGCTCAAGCCTTGGGGTTGGAACTAGTTCCATTGTGTTCTCCCTTTTCAGTTTCAAGTGTCGACTCTACCTCCCTAACCGGAGGAAGAATAAAATATCATACTGCAGAGATCACTTTAGATGTTGGGAGTTCGCATACCGAAAAGCTTTCCTTTTTTGTCATGGAGAAACTCACTGCGGATATTATTCTTGGGTTACCCTGGCTCCGCCTCCATAATCCTGTGTTCGACTGGAGGACCACCGAGTTGATCAAATGGGGGGACTCGTGTGGTTCTCATTCGAAGGCAGCGCACTCCTTGGTGTGTGCTGTAATTGATACTCATGACATTTCTGAATGTAATTCCGTTTTTAATGGCGGCTTTGATGGAGACGTGGTGGATAAACTGTATCTGCAACAGCCTGATGTTTGCACTATAGACCTCTCTCCGAGGGCAGAGCTCAACTATTCTGCCCTGGAACGAGAATCCATGTACCGAGATATTGAGGAACCTGAAAATATTGTTTCTCCGGGAGTAGTTGTCGCCACCGTGATTTCAGGTCTTGTGCCCTCGACTACAGACACACCAAGTTCTGCTCCTTCCGAGCAGCTCCACTTTTGCTGTGACGATGATTTCCACCTCACGTATTCCGCCGTTACAGGTTGTGAAACTAACATTTAATCCGCCGTTAAAGGACTGTGCACAGTCTGGGCTAGGAGTCATAAGACTCTAAAAAATGCCCAACTAAAACAAACTCAATAAAAAACATCGACTCAGACAAAAAGGCTCGTCTTCGAGTCCCATCAGTAAAATATACTCCCAAGCTTTAAAGGGGAAACTTCACCAAGCCCACCCTGGTAAACCTGGAGGGTCTGTGGAGGGTCCGGTGGCCCCTCCTAAAGGGGGGATACTGTCATGATCATGTACGACAGACCCCCAGCTTCGAGTTCTGGTCGCCGGCCACGGCCGTTGCGACGGAAGCCGGGGTTTTTGACATAATGCTTTGTATTCTTGGTTACCAGTGTGAATGAGTCTTTCTTCCCTGTGTGTAATTGATTACTGGCCAACGCCCGTGCCCAGCAATCCTCCAGCCCCCTTTTAGTTAACTGTGTTCCTCTTTGATTGACAGCTTTGTTTCCCTATCCGGCTTTGTGTTATTTCCACCTATCACCTCTGCTCTGTGTTCACCAGTTCCCTATTTAAGGATTCCCTTACCTGTCCCCTGTGCCTGTTATATTGGGTCTTTCCTTTTGCTTGCCTGTCTATTGTTGGATTTTCTGGTTACCTGACTCTGCTTGGCTTCTGACTATTCTGCTCTTCCTGATTTTGTACTGCATTGCCCGACAGTTACTGACTTTGCTCGTCTTACGTTTTTCTCTCTGTCTCCCTATTTGGTACTGCGCTGCCTCTTGTGCCACACTTGCTTGTCTCACGTTCCCTTATTGTGTTTTGTATTTGTTTGTCTGTGTCTTGTGTTCCCACGTATTCAGTGTAGTTTTCAGTCTTCTGGTTGGGGCCGACCTTTTAAGGAGTCAGGTACCCCCAAAAGGCAGGGACAGGGGTTGGGACCAGCGTCAGGGCCTCACTCTGTCTGTGTCTTCTGTGTCCCTGACTGGTCCCTTACAAGTAGTTTGTGGCTGCTCAATTCTTTTGCGCAATTTACATCCAGGGGTTAATTAAGCGTTGTTCTGCAGTTGTACTCAGTAAAAGAAACTTTGTTTTTCACCGCCACAGAAGAAATTCTGTAGCATAATTCATATCCGAAGGTTAATTAAGCCTGTTTGTGCTTTTATATTCAGTAAAATACACAGCGTTTTTAAACGGCACATACAAGTCAATTTTTCCTGCCCATTTGTGGAGCGCAATTTATATCCAAGGGTTACCAAGCTTGTTACTGGGGTAATTTGGAGTCAAATACAGGGTGTGTATTTATCATATGCAGATATCTTCATCAAACAGTGTCTGTACATTTTAGAACAAACAGTATGTCAGACAGAGAGGTGGCAGGCTCTTCACCTGCGAGTGGCAGAGGCACAAACATTCCAGGCCCAGGTCGCAGCACAGCAAGGGGATGTCGCAGCAGGGGTCACTCGGTGAGGCCACAACTACCACTGTCATCTAGCGGCCGTGTGCTGACTAGCAACTCAAGGGTTCTTGATTGGTTGACTAGATCATCCACTTCCTCCCAGATGACATCTGACAACCCCAGCCAAGAGTCGGTGGGAACGTCAGACACAACCCTTATTTGGCATGGCCCGGGAGCGGGTCAGCTGCCCTCACCTGTCATCAACCCGCCTCTCTCCCATCCGGTTCCCTCAGCCAGAGATCTACTATGTGGTCTGGGCTCAGCACCACTATATAGCGAGGATGAACAATTTGAGGAGGGCAGTCAGCAGCTACTTGGCAGCGAAGAAATGGGGCCAATATCCTCTGCTTCTTGCAGTAGGCGGCAAAGTATAGATGTTGAGAGTGGCATGGGAGGTCATGTTGTGAGGGGTCAGCCTCTGCATACCAAGACCTGTGATGAGGACAGCAGTGACGATGAAACACAAATAGATGATGATGTAGCCAACCGCACATAGGAGCCGGGTGAGGCAAGGGCTTCATCATCGTCAGGAGAAGAGGGCGTCAGCTTGCGCATCAGGCAGCGACGCAGCCAGCAGGTGGGTTGTGTGGCTGTGCGTCAGCAGGATAGCAACAGTGTGAGGTCGGGAGCCAAGCGGTCACAGGGTAAAAACCTGCGTCGCAGGTCCAAGAAAGTAGCGGCACAGGGGCTCAGCAAGACAGCGGCGGCAGTAGTCACTCAGTGCGGAGCGTTGGCGGTAAAATCCGATACTCGGCGGTGTGGCAGTTCTTTGCTAAGACACTGGAGGAGCCAAAATGGGTATATGTAGAATCTGTGGGCCGAAAGTGAAGCGTGGCCAGGGAGCTAACGTTGGCACCACGGCCCTGCGTCAACACATGCAGCGTTACCATCTAGTGGCCTGGGAGAAACGTGGCTCAGATGTGGTGGTCCATTCTGCCGCCGCAGCAGCAGCAGCGCCCAGTGGCACGCATGCCATTGCAGCCAGTCAAGGCTCCACTTCTCTGCAGAAGGGAGCTGTTTCTCTTTGACATCATCTCCCGGTCCAGATGTTCCTGCTCCTCGCTACTCATGGCGCCAGCAGTCGTTCAGCAAGGCGATTGCAAAGAGATAACAGTATGCGTCCAACCATCCTAAGGTGCAGCAGCTGACCGTGCTATTGTCCAAGTTGTTGGTACTGCAGTCCCTCCCTTTCCAAATGGTGGACTCTGTACCGTTCACAGAACTAATGGCTTGTGCCGAGCCGAGATGGAGAGTTCCAAGCCGTAATTTATTTTCCAAAAAGGCAGTACCAGCACTTCATAAATATGTAGAACAGAAGGTGGGCTAGTCCTTGAGCTTATCGGTTTGTTCCAAAGTGCACGGCAGCGAGGACATCTGGAGCTGTAACTACGGTCAGGGCCAGTACATTTCCTTTACGGCCCACTGGGTGAATGTGCTTCCTGCCCAGGCACACCAACAACTTGGACAGGAGACGCCGCTTTCTCCTCCACGTTGTCAAACTGCTGCACCTGCGCCAATGTCCGCCTCCTCCTCCTCCTCCACCACCACCATCTCAGCCTCCACAAGCACTGCTCCATCATACCACATGCGTAGGGCACAGCAGTGTCACACAGTTCTACACCTGGCTTGCCTCGACGAACGAAGCCACACAGGGGAGGAACTGCTCCGCGTCATGCAGCAAGAAATTGATGTGTGGCTTTCTCCGCACCAACTGCAAATCGGAACCATGGTGACGGACAATGGGAGGAACATGGTGTCCGCGCTGCACTGAGGAGGGATGGTCCATGCTCCCTGCATGGCGCACGTGTTCAATCTGGTTGTGAAAAGGTTCCTGAAGTCTTCCACGATCTTCAGAATGATTCTGAAAATGGCCAGGAAACTGTGCATGCACTTCATCCATTCCTACAAGCCAGGAACACCCTCCTCGAGTTGCAGCGGCCAGAACGGCCTCCCCCCAACACACTCTGATATGCGATGTTTCCACCCGTTGGAATTCCAGCCTGCACATGTTGGACCGACTGTATGATCAGAGAAAGGCCATTAACAATTTTTTGATGATCCAGGCGGACAGGAGTACTCCCCTGTGTAACTTTGATGTCAGCCAGTGGCAGCTCATGCGTGACACCTGCCGTTTATTGAGGCCATTTGAGGAGGCCACGTTATTTGTCAGTCGCCAGGACTAAGGGATGAATAACGTCATTCCACTGCTTCATGTCCTGGAACAGATGCTGAAAAATCTGTCCGGGCAGGGGACTGGAGACATGGCGACTACATCTCGTGGCCACATGAGTCCGGTGGGGACTGAAATGGAGGAGGAGGAGGAGGACATTGGAGCAGAAGCATTGTCTGGTGAAATGAGTGGATTTTCTACCCAGGTGACAAGAGAGGAGGAGCAGGAGCAGCTGGTGGAGGTAGACAGAGATGAGGAAGATGAGGCAGATGACCCGCAAGCACCGTGGCAGTATACAGTGGAGATGGAGGCAGGGAGCCCCTGGGAGTCACTTATGCCGATGGCCCGCAGCAGTGATTTGCCTGGTAGTGACAGCCGAATAGTCAGACCCCGCAGAGGGATGACTTCGGGCTCTCCACCCTATTGGACCCTCGCTACGGTTCAAAATGGTAGCTTTTTCCCAGCTATTGACAGGGAGGAAAAAATAAATATATGGGAAAAATCCCCCGTGTCATTTGGGCCGTGCCTATGTGGGGCATCGTCCCTCCTGACAGGTCTGAGGGGGGTTTTCCAGCGCTCATATACTGCCGCGGCTGCTGTGGGATGGTGGGGGGGGGGGGGCAGTACCAGCTCCATCGCAGCAACCTAAGTCTGGGTCATGATGATAGTTCCTTACCCGCCTAGTGAGGGGGCAGCCCAGCAGCGCAGCAGGACCTGGAGCAGACTCTGAAGAAAGGTGGGGGCCCCTATTGGAAGCACTTGCCACCCCCGTTAGAAAATCCCTGGCTATGGGCAGCCCAAACTGGATTGTGGCCCCAACTTTCCCGGGTTTTGGGGGAGAAGCTTTCCTGCCCGGCGTGTGTGGCATGGAGGGGTGTTCAGTGCGGCGGGGGCCCCGTTCCCCAAAGGGGACCCCCCTTTTCCTGGGAAAGTGGAACGATGACCTTTTTCAAAATGAAATTGGCGGGGATCGGCAGGATTTTTTTTCCCCACCAATGCCTTTTGGCGTCAGACTACATCAGCCATGAGCCTCACCCCAAATGGGAAAACTACCCGGTTCAAACTACCTGCCTCAGCCATATTTATGCTGCACCGCCTATGCACCATCTGCTGACAGTTTCTCCATCTCCCCAAACCCTCTTTACCCGGGATGGTATTTGGGACCCACCTCCCCCTCTGTCATTGTGCCATGTTGACCTCATGTGCGCTGTTTTTGCTGCCGTGAAATCCCCACTGTGTCATTGTGCCCCTCCACCTTTAGCTGTTGCTCCTGCCGCCGTACCCCCACTCTTGTCATTGTGCCACTCTGTGGCCCACTCCCGTTTTTGCCACCTCCAGAAAGTGATTTTTGCATTCTGACCCCATGCTGCTGTGTGGCTGCTGCCGTGACCTAGGGAAATGTGTCATTGTGCCACTCTGTGGCCTATTCCGTTTTTGCCCCCTCCAGAAGTCATTTTGCCCCGGGCTGACCCCTGCTGCTGCCGACGTCACCTCCACCTTGTCATTGTGCCCCTCTGTAGCCAATATTTTTGCCACCTCCAGAATGTCATTGTGCCACTGTCTGACCTCAGCTGTGTGCGGACCCACACCTGTGTCTTGTGCCACTGTCTGACCTCTGCTGGCTGCCGTGACCTACACACTGTGTCATTGTGCCACTGTCTTTTACCTCATGCTGTGTGGGCTGGCCCCTGACTACCCCACTATGTGTTGTGCCCCTGTCTGACCCCATGCTGCTGCTTGGGGGTGCTGCCGTGACCTACACACCATGTCATTGTGCCACTCTGTGGCCTATTCCTGTTTTTGCCACCTCCAGAATGTCATTGTGCCACTGTCTGACCTCATGCTGCTGCTGTGGCTGCTGCTGTGACCTGCACACTGTGTCATTGTGCCACTGTCTGACCTCATGCTGCTGCGGTGGCTGCTGCCGTGGCCTACACACTCTGTCATTGTGCCATCTGTGGCCTACTCCAGTTTTTGCCACCTCCAGAATGTCATTGTGCCACTGCCTGACCTCATGCTGCTGCTGCCGTGACCTACACACTGTGTCATTGTGCCACTGTCTGACCTCATGCTGCTGCTGTGGCTGTTGCCGTCAACTACCACACTGTGTCATTGTGCCACTCTTTGGCCTACTCCAGTTTTTCAACCTCCAGAATGTGATAGTGCCACTTTCTTACCTCATGCTGCTGCTGTGGCTGCTGCCGTGACCTAGACATTGTGTCATTGTGCCACTCTGTGGCCCATTCCTGTTTTTGCCACCTCCAGAATGTCATTGTGCCACTGTCTGACCTCATGCTGCTGCCGACGTCACCTCCACTATCTGTCATTGTGGCACTCTGTAGCCAACTACTGTTTTGCCACCTCCAGAATGTCATTGTGCCACTGTCTGACCTCATGCTGCTGCTGCCGTGACCTACACACTGTGTCATTGTGCCACTGTCTGACCCTCATGCTGCTGCTGTGGCTGCTGCCGTGACCTACACACTGTGTCATTGTGCCACTGTCTGACCTCATGCTGCTGCTGTGGCTGCTGCCGTGACCTACACACTGTGTCATTGTGCCACTTGTGGCCTATTCTGTTTTTGCCACATCCAGAATGTCATTGTCCCACTGTCTGACCTCATGCTGCTGTGCGGTGCTCCCGTGCCCTACACATGTGTCATTGTGCCCTGTTAAAACCCTCATGTGTGCTTGGCTGTTGCCGTAAATCCAAACGTGTCATTGTCCCACTCTTTGGCCTACCCCTGTTTTTGCACCCCGAATGTCATTGTGCCACTCTCTGACTCATGCTGCTGTGGTGCCGCCGTCACCCCCACGCTCTGTCACTGATTTGCCCTGGCCCTCGCTTGTTTTTTTCCAGCTGTCGCTCCCATGCTTTATCGGCTACATTCCCTCTTGTTTTTTTGGTCAGTTTTACCCTCTTATGTCCCCAGGGAATTTTATAAAGCGATTTAAGAGTGGTGGCAGTCATGTGGGTGTATACTAAAACACAACATTGTATGAAGCCCAAAACCCAAGTCCCTCTGCATATTTAAGATGGCAAACATTCTACAGCACCCTGCAGGCTCTGTGCGCCTGGAAATAGCTGTTTTTTAACAGGATTCGCCCCGAAGAAATTTGGGGAACAAAGTTATTTTTTTGTTGGGAAATTCGGCGAAGTGAGCGAACCGAATTTCGAGAAATTCGCCCATCTCTAACCTTCATACTTAATAATGAATTCTACACTAGCTTGCTGAAGAGTGTGGCTGTCTAGTCTGTACCAGACCCTATGTTTCCATGTGTCTTCACTTCTGCATGTGAAGTTTTCCCTGAAAAAAGCAGCTGGCTAATGTTGTCATGTATCTGATACCGTATATTGTTCAGTTTTTAATATCTGCTTCCTTTTATGTTGGTTACATTAGGCGTTTCAACATTTTTATCAAACTACAAACCTATTTTTCATTTATCCATAAATAGTGTTCACTTAGAATTGCTGCCGCAATCAAGTGCCTGCTCTGCTTACACTGACAAGCAGAAAGGTAACAATGTTTTGAACTTTTGATTTTCAGGTTCATTTCTGCCGTTTTGCTCAGTTTTGAATTTTAGACTCCTCATTTTATAAACAATCATCTTTGGGTGTTCTACATAATTTTTCTCAGTTATGCAATTTTCTCAGCAAATGAATTTTACTCTTTTGCTCCTGGGGGGTGAAACAACTTTTTTTTCTTGTATCTACTAGGAGGTGATTTGGTTTCTATCGTCATTGGGTCAATGTCGATATCGTCAATTTCATGAGATTTCCCATGTGATAATAGTTTCGCCGATGACATTTAAAGTCTTGGGGGGGGGCAACAAAAACCCTTTATTCTTACACCCAAACAGGGCTGGGAAACGGGGAATTTAAATCCACAACAGTAAAAATGGATAGTGCTACTCTTAGGAAACACTTAGGGTTTTAAAATAAAGACCATTCACTATCCCCTGTCTTGTACCAACGCATGACCCTTAGGGCGTTACACGGATTATTTCGCCGCGGATTGGCGCCCTACTGCGCGCCCGGTTTTGTGCTGCAGTACGGCGCCAATCCGTCGCAGTATTACGGTAACCCGTTCTCATAGAGAACAGTGGATTCCGTCGCTCCTCCCCACTCGGCGAATTCGACGGGCGGGGAGAAAGTGGCCTGCACATTATCCAGGCGCAATACGCGCCGTGGATAATGTAAGTCTATGGGGCCGGCGGGCCGCACCCCCGCCCCCGCACCCGCCCCTTATTCAAGCCGGAATTGCGAGCGCAATCCGGCTCGCAATTCCGGCTTGAATAAGCCGTGTGAACCGGGGCTTAAACCTGCATGACCCACAAATTAAAAAGTGCCAGAAGGAAGTATTATTTGAACCATCATTTTACTTGAACTGGACATTGACTATCCCTGTCCTGGAACGCAGCATGACCCTTAAACCTGTCTGACCCACATATTAAAAAGTGATGGAAAAAGGAGTCTTTCAACCACCATTTTAGTTGAACTGGACATTGACTATATCTGTCCTGTACCGCAGCATGACCCTCAAACCTGCATGACCCACAGATTAAAAAGTGCCGGAAAAAGAAGTCTTTCAACCACCATTTTAGTTGAACTGGACATTGACTATACATGTCCTGGACCGCAGCATGACCCTCAAACCTGTCTGACCCACAGTTTTTAAAAAAAGTCCCCGGAAAAAGGGGAGCCCTTTAAACCCCCCAATTTTAGTTAAAATGGGCTTTGACTTTATTTTCCTTTGGCCCCGGCCAGGCATGCCCCCTTTTTACCTTTCTGAACCAAAATTTTAAAAAAAGTCCCGGAAAAAAGGGAGTCTTTCCCCAAACCACCTTTTTTATTTTGAAATTGGACTTTGGGACTAAAACCTGTCCTGGACCGCAGAAATAAACCCTTTTTACCTTTTGAACCACAGAAAAAAAAAAAAAGGGGGGCCAAAAAAAAAAAAGGAAAGGCCCTTTCCCAACCCCCAAATTTTGGGTTAAAACGGGGACATTAGACTGCCCTCCCCTTTTGGGCCACAGCATGAACCCCAAACCTGCATGACCCCAGTTTTAAAAAAAGGGGGCCGGGAAAAAAGGAGTCTTTAAAACCCCCAATTTTAGTTGAAGGGGACATTGACTATACCTGCCCTTTGGGCCCAAACCACCCTGAGCCCCAAACCTGCATGACCCACAGATTTAAAAAGTGCCGGAAAAAGGAGTCTTTCAACCACCATTTTATTTGAACTGGGCATTGACTATATCTGCCCGGGGACCCAGCATGCCCCTTTAAATACCTGTCTAAAACCACAGTTTTAAAAAGTCCCCCGGGAAAAAAGGATCTTTCAACCCCCAATTTTAGTTAAAAGGAAACCTTTGGGCTAAAACCTTTTCCCGGGGCCCGGGGCGGGCATGCCCTTATACCTGTCGAACCAAAAGTTTAAAAAAGGGGCCGGGAAAAAAAGGAGTTTTTAACCCCCCTTTTTAAATTAACGGGACTAGATTTGCCCCCTTCTCCCTCCCCCACGCATAAAACCCCCAAACCTGCATTGACCCACAGTTTTTAAAAAGTGGGGGAAAAAAAGGAGCTTTGAACCCCCCTTAAAAATTTGGGAACTGGAAAATTTGCTTCCCTTTCCTGGGCCCCCAGCCAAAACCCCCAAAACCTCATGACCCACAGTTTTAAAAATTCCCGGAAAAAAAGTCTTTAAAACCCCCAAATTTTTTGAACGGGGCATTGACTATCCCTGTCCTGGACCACAGCAAAAACCCCAAACCTGAAATAAACCCACAGATTAAAAAGTGCCGGGAAAAAAAAGGAGTCTTTTAACCCCCATTTTGGGTTAAACCCTGGACATTGACTAACGGGTCCTGGCCCAAAAGAAAGGACCCTCAAACCGCATGACCCACAGATTAAAAAGTTTGCAAAAAAAAGGGAGTCTTTCCAACCCCAAATTTC
The DNA here is from genome assembly GCA_025379985.1 of Phyllomedusa bahiana. Classification (NCBI taxonomy): domain Eukaryota; kingdom Metazoa; phylum Chordata; class Amphibia; order Anura; family Hylidae; genus Phyllomedusa; species Phyllomedusa bahiana. The sequence goes on along the minus strand of JAODAL010041550.1, from coordinate 1,855 downwards.
AAAAAAAAACTGGACTTTGGGACTATTCAGTCCGGGACTGCAGCATGCCCCAAAAACCGCACAGGTCCCCTTTAATGGCCCCTTTCTAAGTTGCTTCCCCCTCCATAGGGAGTTCGGAAACCAAATTTGGGAACCTTCATTTGGGTTTTGGATGCTCCTGTTTCCACAGGTGCCCTTTTTTTTGGGCATTCTTTTTTCTTTTTTTTACTAAAACTTTTTGGGGGGAAATTTTCCCTTTGCCCCTTGGGGGGGGCGAATGTGCTCCAAAACCCCATGACCTTTTTTGAAAACCCCTACATCGTTAAAGCCCTTTCCCTGTACCCCCCCCTTTTGTAAAAAATTCTTTAGTAATATTTGTATCGGGCCTATTTTTTACATGCTTTTTTTTTTTGTAGTTTAATTAAGGGAATACATTTTTTTAAAATAGAGGGAAAATCTCCCCAAATCTTTTTTTCCCTTTTTTTTTTTTTAATTGTATTAAAATGGGTTGTGTAAAACCCTCCCCCAAGGGAAATTGCTAGTTTGGGTTAAAAATTTGGGCCCAAAAAACAAGTATTTGCCAAAAATGGGCCCAAATTAAAATTGTGCTACCCTATTCCTGTTTTTGACAGGACTATCATCCTTGGGGGCCCAATCTTGAAAATTGTGAAGAACAAATTTTCCCGGGTTTAAAAAACCCACATTTTTTTTTTTTTTAATAGGACCTGTATATTTGCTGCATTTCAAAAGCAGATGACAAAAAAATTAAAAAAATACTTCTCAGCCACTTTTAAAAATTTAGGAAAACCACTTAAAAGCCACATTTTTGTTAAAAGGACCATGATTATAGCTGAAATTTCACGAAAATGCCCCCAAAAAATTAAAATATGACTTCTCAGCCACTATTAAAATTGTGAGGGGAAATGCCCTTAGAACCACATTTCTCTTCCAAAGGACCCTGATTAAGCTTATTTACAGCAAAATGACCCCAAAAAAATTTACAATGCAAAAATTCTAAAAATAGAGAGAGTAAATGGGAAAACGGTTTTTTAGAAAACCTTGGTGTCCCTTTTAAATCTCCACAAACCCAAAACCCGCAAAAAACTTTTGGGAATGAGAATAAAAATTGCGCAAAAGAAAAATTTTAAAAAAAAAAAGTTTTCAAGAGGACCTTTCTTTTTGGGAAGAGGAATGGAAAAAAGACCAGCAACTAATCGGGGACCTCGGGCAAATTGGGGGCCACAACATCATCAGAGACCATGCCTGATTCATTTGATGAAAGTTCAAACGATCCACTTATCTGTGAAAGCCGGATGCGTTTTTCGTAATGACTCCTTAGCTGTGTGAAGGCGCCCCATAGACGCTACTCTGGGCAGGGCAACACCCCCAGGCTGGCAGCCAGTCGGGCCATTTATCCATTTTGATACCAAAGTCATGGGTCCCGGAACACATCTAAAAAACATCGGATTGAGAGCAGATAGTTGTCCCAAGATCTTAGCTGGTCCCCTGTGTGTTGTACGTGGCCGGCATTACATGCGTTGGTAGGTGGTAAATAAAATTGCCAGAGGTCACCCCCTTAGGCTTCTGCCCCCCATTTCCCCTGCTGCTGCTGCTGCCCTACGGCTCTTTTTGGGACTCTACGCTGTCACGTCGCTGACTTGTTCCACCCGGCATTTGAAAACGGAAGTGGGGAACAACAATTTCTCCAGTTGACAACAGGCAAGGTCTCCCTTCCTGCATTTTACTCCTATTTGGGGGAGGTTGAAAGAATGTGCTGATTATGTTTTTTACCAGGGATCGAGGAGGGTGGCCCCCTAACTGTTGTTCTTTTGATGGCGTTAATGCGAGGATCATGTTTTGGGGGAAATGGAGCACC
>JAODAL010041549.1:0-35762 GCA_025379985.1 Phyllomedusa bahiana | reverse complement strand
TAGGAGGTGTGGGGATTTTGTGGTTTTAGGAATGGGGGGTGGTGTTAGGAGGGGTGGGGTTTGGTTAATGCCATCTTTTGGGCCCCGGGGTTTATCAAAACCCAATCCAGGGGTATGCCTCTGCTGTCCTGGTTTCTAACCCAAAATCCATTGTCCCCAAATCTGCTGTCTTGGTATCAAAGCCAATCCTTTGTACGAAATCTGCGCCCCTGTTATCTAAGCCAATCCATTTTTACGCCATCTCTGCCCCCGCGTATTAAGCAAATCCATTTGTATCCCATCTGCTGCCCCAATTTCCCTTAAATCGTTGTGTGGAATCTCTTTATTGGGGGGGCGTTTTAAAAGCTAGAGCACCCCTGAGTGTAAATAGGGCCCTTTGGGTTTGGGGGTATGTCAATTCTGCAAAAAGAGTGTTTTTTTTTTTTTATCTACATAGACACATGGGGGTTTTGTTTTTTTGTGTAAACAAGATGTTTGTTTTAATGTTGCCATGAAGGCATCATGTAATGGGGCTGGGAACAAAAAAAAAAAGTGGGGAAAAATGTAAAAAAAAATTTCTTGCACCGTGTTTGCCGTGTTTGTTTTTTTGGGGGTTTTAATTTTTTTTGGTAAAAAGTGATGTGTTCTGTATTCTGGTAAACCCTGTATTCTCCCGTTGGTTGGGGGGCCCGGTTTCACAGCTCTGCCCAGGGGCCCCCCCTTTGCTTTTTAAGCGGCTTGGCTGAAAATATAATTTTACTATCCCAGTTTCCGGGAGGCTTGTGAACGTTCAGGGCCTGCTGTATTAGGGGACACTTCCTGGTATAGTAAATTCCCAGCTGCCCTGGGTCGTTCAAACCGGGGTCCCTGTTTGTTGCTGGGGTTTTGGAGATAGGGTAAGCTAAGAAAGGGGGTTTTAAGGAACATTTGGGCATCCCCTTGTTCTGCTATTAGAAATCCGGCCCCTCCCCAAAAACTCATAGATCACCCCAAATACAGCTGCCCTAGATCCCTGCAGAAGATCTAGGCAGGGCACAAACGGGGGTTAACTCGGCCCAGCAATCCCCCCCCCCCTTTTGTATAAAAGTTAGGAGGTCCCTTTTGGGTTTGCTGAGGGGCGGGGGAAGAGGGAGGAGAAGAGGCGAAAAGAAGCACCCCCCTCAATTCAAAAATCCTTTGCCTTTAAAAACATTGATGTGGGCTAAAAAGCTTGAAATTTGAGCCCAACCCCTTTAAAGGGACTTTAAAGCAGCATCTAAATGAAAAACCGGTTTTCCCAATTAAAACGACAAATATCTTAAAAAAGGTAAAGAATTGAAAAAAACAAGGTTAAACGAGGGAAAAAACTTTTTGTCCGGACCTCAAGGAGTTACATGTAATAACGTGAACTTTGATAATACATATATATTTGGACAATCATATGCTGCTAGTTTACCCTCTGACCACATTAGGAAGTCTTGTGCATTAACCTCAGTTGAACCTTCAGCATTTGGTGCATTCTGCAAAATTCCATAGTCATCTAAAAATTCCCAGCCTTTTGTTTTTTTGGAAAGGGGGAAAAGTGTGGGCAAAAATTTTTACTGCCCGGGATCCATTTTTTCATGTACAGAATGTATGTTTTTATGTTCGTCATAAAACTACATCTTTATGCAATGTCTGGGAAATTGTTCTTTACCAAAATAAATGGGCCAGGGGGGGAAAGGGGGACATGCTTTTTAGTACTAGGGGCCCTTGCAGCATGTCACGCAGGTAACTAACAGGGGCGTTAGCACCCAAAGGAAATGGGGTGGGGCTAAGCCGGGCCTAAATAATGAATGCCTATTGTTAGAAAAAATTTTGGGGGGGGGGATTTTACAGAAGCTTAAACCCTTGTTGTGCCCCCCAGTATTTAGCCAGTAATCGGTTTTATTCCACTATGCCACCTTTTTACTGCACAGTAAAAAAAAAAGCCCAGTATGTCTATTTTGTATTGGGTGGAGCAGCTAATCAGGTGTTTAATGATCTTCCTCTGATCAGTTAGGGCGCTTTTCCCAAACCATGCCAACGGCGGGGTTTTTTTGGTTTTTTTTTTCCCCAAAACCATTTTGACCCCCATTTTCTAAAATTAAATGAGCTGTCGTACACAAAAACTGTCACGGCGCGCGGCGCCGCAGCTCGCGGGGGGCCGTCCCCCGGTGCGACGGGGTCCGGGCACGGGGGGTGCGGTCCCGCAGCCGTGGCCCCCTTTGCCCTAGGGCGGAAAAACCCCCGTATTTTAACCCCCTTTTATGGGGCGGAAATTTCCTCCCCCCGGGCCAGGCCCGGTTAAAACCCCCCCCCCCCCTCCAAGGGACCCTGACCCCCCCCGGGGGACAGAAACCCCCTTCCCCCCCCACCCACCCCTTTTTCCCACCCCCTGCCCCCCCGCGCCCCCTCCGTCCCCACTTCCCTTTCCCCACCCCCCCCAAACTTTTTCCACGCCCCCCCCCCCCCGGAACCCCCCGACCACCCCAACCCCAAACGCCCCCCCCCCTTTTCCCCTTTTTTAAAACCCCCCGCCCCCTTCCATCCCCCTCCCCCCCCCCCCCCCCACACCCGAAACCCAAAAAAAACCCCCCCCCCCCTTTTCGCTAGCATCGCTGCCGTCTGTTGTTGTTTTTTTTTGGAGCGTTTAAAAGGTGTTGAGTTCGTTTGATTTCCCGTGTAAACCAGCCCCGCCTGCTTACTTTTTCCTGACCTTGTGTTTCCCCGCCTTCCCCCTGCCCGTTGCTGCCTTGACCCCCCGAACCTCCCCGCCTGCCCTGACTTCTGCCTGTCCCCGGGACTACGCCTCCGGTTTTAACGATTTGCCCCACGCTTTTACCCCGGCCGCCACCCCGAAGCAAGTCACGTCAGGGGAAAGACCTGGTACCCCTCACGCCCCCCAACAAGTCCCCCCCCGCTTTGCGGCGGGCTCTGGTGAAAACCGGGGGTTTTACTTAGACCCCGTTCCCTGGCCGTGGCTTAGCTAATCGTTGCGTTCCCCCAGCGGATCCACCCTCCTTAAAAAAAAACTGGAAAAATTATATGCCAGGCAGGGACACATTGAAAAACACCTAAAAAAAAGTTTGCTGTGCGCCTCCATAACACAGTGCGCCTATTGGGCCCCATTACATATCTAGTAATGATACGTTTGCGGCCCCCCCTTGACAAAGCACCCGAGAGGTGCATTACATACTCTCCCACTGATATGCTATGAGCCGCGATTTGCGCACTGCACCTATTTAGGCGCAATGCGCCTTTTTAGGGGCATTAAGTTGACTTGAGGCCGGATTATTCAGAGGATTGGACTTTTAGGCGCCCTTTACACTGATCTAAAAACTGATGTGACGCCGCCAATTTTCGGACATGTCACCTTCAGTCCTTTAGATTCTGTGATCAATAGCGTCTGCAGCATCTAAGTAGTTCTGAGGGAGGGGACTATCTTTTAAAACTCACCATGCCCCCAAGACCTGTTTGTTTAATGCTGATGGTTTTCCATGACAGCCAGGGGCATAATGAAAGCCCCATGTCAGCCATCTTTGTATTTGCCATGTATTTGCACAATACTAATAATAAACAGTGTGGAAAAAAAAGAAAGTTCTTGCTTCCAAAATGCTTTTGAGTCAGGAAAATTAAAACAAGAAAAATTACATATAATTGCTACAGCTCAACCCATAATGAGCCAAACTTAAAATTAACATGTTATTTATGCCCTATAGTAAACACTGCTGGGAAAAAAATGCCATTAAAATGAAATGCAGCAGCAGCACAAATACTAGTTGTTCACGCTTTTGTTGATTTGTTTGCTAAAAGATATCCTTGAGAGCAAAGCCAGGCCCCAAGGGCCCTGTTCACACGGCTTATTCCCACGGATTTTTTTTGAGCGCAATTCCCCGGGTCCCAAAATCCCCCCGTGAATAAAAGGGGGGGGCGGGGGGGGGGGCCCCGGGGCGCGGCGGGGGGGCGCCGCTCCCCGGCCCATAGATTGCTTATCCCGGGCGTGGATTCCGAAAAGACTCCGCGGTTTTTTGGCCCCCGTATTTTGCACCCCGCAAAATTCCCGGCGCCCCCAGTACGGCCCCCAAAATTCCGCAGAAAAATTTTAAACCCTTTGGGGAAACGGGGCCCCCAAAAAAAGTAAAAGGGGGCCAAGGGAAAACCGGGGAAAGCTGGGTCCCCCCCTTCCCACCCCCCCACTCACCCAATTTATTTTTCCAAAGGGAAAAAAAAAAAATAAATTGGGCTTTTTTGGGGCCTTGGGGGAAATTTTTTCCCCAAAGGGGGAAAGCGGGGGAAAAAAACCCCCCAAGTGGGCCCCAAAAGCATAAAATTAGCCCCCCCGGGGGTAAAAATAGAAACCCCCCTTTGCAGTTTTTTTTTTTCTGGAAAAAAGGAAAAAAAGGGGGGGAAAAGCAAAAAAAACGCAAATTTCCAGAGAAACAAAAAGCCCCATGTGCCTTTTCATGAAATGGGAAAAAAGTATGTAGGTTTGGGGAAAAACCTAAAAATCAAATCCCCCAAGGTTTGGGCCCCCAAGAAAAAAACCCCAAAATTTTGTGGGGCCCCCCCCAAAGGGTTTTCCCAAAGGTCAATTTTCCGGGGGGAAACCCGAGGAAAACCCCATTTCGGACACTGAAAGGGAGGCAAAATTCCCGAAAGCAATTTTTTGGTTTTTGTAAATTCACATTTAAAAAAAATTTGAACCCAAACCTTTTAAAAATATTTTCGGACAGGGGCAATAAACCACCCCCCTTTTTTAAATAAAATGTCCCCCCAAAAGGCCCTTTTTTTTTAAAATTTGGGGGCGCTTTCCTTTAAAACTGCACACCTCTTTTAAAACAGGCCCCTTTTTTTTAAAACTTCCCAATTTTTTAAAAAATTTTTTTCCCCAACAAATTGTTTCTTTTTTTTGAGCAGGGTTATGAAAACGGGAAAAAAGGGTTGCTATTTTTTTTTTCAAAATGGGGCAATATTTTTAACCCTCTGTTTTTACTTTTTTTTAAAATAAATTTTGGGGCCCAAATTAGGCGTTTTGGTTAAATAAATTTTTTCCTTGGAACGAGGGGGTTTTTAAAATTCCCCCAAGTGAAAAATTTTTTCCCCTTTTGGGCTAACTGACCCTTTCCCCAAGAAAGAAAACTTCTTCGCGGTTTTGACCTCAGCTATTTGTTTCTTTTTTTTTATATTTTTTTTTTTCTTTTTCCCTTTAAACCAAGTTCCCCTCCCTTCAGCATTTGCAAATTCCATTTTATTTAAACGTTTCCCCCCCATAAATTTTTATTTAAGGGAAAGCCCCCCAAAAAAGATTTTAAAAACCCTTTGCACAGGGGGAAAAGAAAAGCTGTCAAAGTGGAAGAAAAAAATGTTTAAAATTTGGGCTTTTATTTTATTTTTGGGGGCCTCTTAAAAAGAAAAACATTTTATGAAAATTATCTAAGTATCTTTTTTTTTTCCCCAAAAAGCAAAACAACCCCAAGCCCCCTTTTTTCCCATTTTCCCTTTCTAGTTTGGCTTTTAAAAAAAATTAAATTTGGGAGCTCTGAGGGTTAAAACATTTTTTTTAAATACTTTTCCCCCCCCCTTTTTAGGGGGTTTTAAAGGGGGGGTTTCCTTTTTTCAAAACTTTTTTTCCCTATTGTAAAAAAGTTCCCCCTTGACAAATATAGGGGGTTTTTTTAAAGGGAGGATTTTTTTTGAAAATCACCAGTTACTTTTTTTTCTCCTAAGGCTTCTTTAACCCCAGTATGGTGAGTTTTTAGGGGGGCTACCCTTTTCCCCCATGGAAATTTTACCCCGTTCCCCTTCCCCTTTACTTACCCCCCCCTTGCCCCCTAAAAGTTTATGTAATTATGGAGTTTTGTTCCGTATTTTTCGCCCCATTTTATTTGATTGAAAACAGTTAGGGGTCTAGTGGCCCCCATTAGGGGGCCCCCTTTTCATTTTTTCGCACGGGGCCCCCCAAGACTTTTTGAATTTTTTTCCCCCCTCTGTCTCAGGGGGGTTAAACTTAGGGGGACATTTTTTTAAAACATACCTTTTGGTTTTTGGGGGAAACTCTTTAAGAAAAAATCCAAAATTGGGTCCCCAGCAGATTTTCTATGTGTACCCGGGGCGTGTTTGTGGTGATAAAAAAATTTCCCTGTTAAATTCAATGGGGGACTGTAAACTACTGGATTTTTGAACATATTTTTTCATAGTAATTTTTTCAAAATTTGTTGGGCTTACTCATTACAAAACCTTTTAAATTTCCAAAAACTGCCTTTAAACCCCCCCTGAGGTCCTTTTTGTCAAAACCCAATTTTCAAAATTTCTTTCTTGGGAAAAAATTTCTAAAATTTTCTTGGGCCCTTTTTTTTTTTCGGGCCCAAAAACCCCCCTGCCCAAAAAAAAAAAAGAAAAAAATTTTTTAAAAGAAATTTTTTAAAAAAAAAATCCAAAAAATTCCTCCACCCCCCCTTCCCTATTAAAAGGGAATAATTGAGAAAAAACAAAGAAAAAATTTGTTTCCTTTAAAACCTTAAAAAAAGGGGCTTTGGGTTCCTGTGTGAAAGTTCAAATGAAATAAAAATTTGGAAAAAATTTTTCCACCCAAAAGGGGGAAAAAAAAAAAGGGGGTTTTTCTAATCCCAGAAAATTTTTTTTACAAAAAGGGTTTTTTTTTGATTTCTGGGGGGGCAAATTTTAAAAGCCCCCCTGAAAATTGGGGGTAAATTTTAATTCCCTTAAAGCTTAAATTTTTTAAAAAAAATGGATTTTTTGTGGATTTTTGCACAACAAAATAACAAAGGGTAAAAAAAAATTTATTTTTTTGCTTGGAAAACCCCAACCCTAAAATTCATTTAAAAATTGGGAAAAATTTTAAAAATTTTTAAACTTTAAATATTTTTTCCCCCCCATTATTTTACAGTTTTGGAGGGGGTTAAATAAAACACGGGGTTCGGCATTATTTTGGGAAAAATTGAAAAAAGGGGCCCCCTTTCCCCAAACCCCCCTTAATGTTTAAATCCTTGGACCCCCAAAGCATTTTGTTTTTTTAAAAAAAGGGCGAAAAAATAACACATGCTTCTTTTTTTTTAAAAAACCCAAAACGGGGGGCCCCAACCCCCATTTTTTTTAGGGGCAAAAAAATAAGACGTTTTCTTTTTCCATTTTTTTCAAAAAAGGGGCCCCCTCCCTGGGGGAAAAACAAATAACCCTTTCTAATGGGTTTTTCTTTTTAAAGGGGAAATTTTTTTTCCAATTTTTTTTTTTTTAATTGGGGGACCCCTTTTTTTAAAAATAAAACTTTCTTTAAATTCGGATTTTTTTAATTTTAGGGAAAAAAAATTATTTCCAATTTTTTCTAAAGTTTGGGTAAATAAATTAAAAAAAAAAAAATTTCCCAAAAATTTTTGTTTGAAAAAAAGATTGTTAAAAAATTAAAAAAAATTTTTTTTAAAATTTTTAAAATGCAAAAAAAAATTTTTTAAAACCTTTGGGAAAGTAAATGTAAAAAAAAAAAAATTGGGTAATAAAAAAAAATAAAAATTTTAAAAGGGGGGTTTTTTTAAAAAAAATTTTAAAAAAAAATGAAAAAAAAAATAAATTTTTCTGAAAGGGAAATTTTTCACCCCCTTTTTTAAAAACTTTTTTTTAAAAAATTGGGGCTTTTTTTTTTAAATTTTAAAAAAGTTTTTTTTTAAAAATTTTTTTTTTTTTTTTTTGGTGGAAAAAATTTTAAATTTAAAAGGTTTTTAAAAATTTTTCTTTTTTAAAGAAAATTGCAATTTTTAGTTTTTTTAAAAAAATTTTCCCCATTTTTTAACCCATTTTTTTTTCAATTTTATTTAGAAAAAAAAACCCCAACCTCTTTTTAAAACCCCCACCCCTTTTTTCCATTAAAAAAAAGGTTTTTCCCAAAGATAAAAAAAAAAATTTACTAACATTTTTTTCCCAAATTTTTTAAATAAAAAACCAAAAAGGGGACTGGTTTTTAAAATTTTTAAAAAAACTTTACATTTTAAAAAGGGGGGAAAGGTTTTTTTTCTTTCGGGGGGTTTACTTTCTTACATTTAAATTTTATTTATAAGGGTTTTTATGCTTTGAAAGTTTTTTTCAAAAACTTTTTTAAATCGGTTTTAAATTGTTTTTTTGGGTCAAAAAATTTGGGAAAATTTTTTTTTCCCCCCTTAATATCAATCGGTAAACTTTGGGAGGGGATTTTTTTTGTTTATGTTTTTTTTACCCCCCCTTTTAAAAATTTTTTTGGAAAATACCTTTTTAAAATTTGGGAAAAAAAAAAACTTTTTGAAAAAAAAAAAAAGTTTTTTTTTTTTTCTTTCCCCCTAATTTTTTTTAAAACCCATGGTTTTAAGGGGTTTTTTTCTCTTTCCCCTTAAAAAAAAGGTTAAAGCCCACATTTTTTTCCCCCAACCCCCGGGCCAAAACCCCTTTCCCTCTCAAAAGCCTTAGGGGGAAAAAACCCCCAAACCCCCCAAAAAAGAGGCCCCCCCCCGAGTTTTTTTTCCCCCCCCGACAAAGGGGAAAAAAGCTTTTTTTTTTTAAAAGGCCCCCCACCCCCCTAAGGCCCCCCAAGGCCCCTATTTTTAAAAGGGGGGAACGGGGGAGGCGGAAAAGGGGGCCCCCCCCCCCCAAATAGCCCTTTGAATTTACAAATTTTAAAAGGGGCTTAAAAACCTTCCCCCACTTTAGGGAAAAAAGTAAACATTTAAAAAAGGGGTTTTATAAAAAAAAAAAATTTTTTTTCTGACAAGTCCCCTTATTTTAAACCCCATAAAAAAGGTTTTTTTTGTTTTGGGGGGTTTTTTATTTTGCCAAAAAAAAAATTGGGGGCAAACCCCTAAGCCCCCAAAAATTTTCATACCTGAAACCCCATTTTGTTTAAAAGTTAAAGGCCCTCCAAAAAATAATAAAGGGAAAACCAGCAAAAGGGGGAATGGTTTGGGTTTTACTTATTCCCCCCCTTACGGAAGGAACTGGGGGGCCCCCCCATTTTCCTTAGCCCCAACCCCCTTTTAAAAAAACCAAAAAAAAAAACCCTTCCCACAGCTTACCCCAAAAAACCCCTTTAAATTAAAACGTTAAAAAAACCCCCCATTCCCCAAAAAGGAAGGGTCCCCCGGGGAAGTTGAAAGTTTTTTTTCCCCCTTCCCCCTTGGGCCCCAAAAACCCCGGGGAAGAAAATAAAGCTCGGGCCCCCCCTTAATTTCCCTGTAAAGGAAAAAACCCCTGATAGCAGAAAATATTTTAAAAAAAACACCCTTTTTTAAAACCCGGGTTTTGGGAAAAAATTTTTAAACTTATGAAGGTCTTTTAAACATGAGACGAATTTGGCCCCCAGAAAAATCCCCGGGGGCCTCCCCCCCCAAAATTGGGAAAAATGTTTAAAAAAAAAAAAGGTTTTAAAAAAAAAAAACAAAATCCTTTGCAGCGAAAATTGAGAAAAGGGCGGGTGGCTTAATAAACCCCAGATTTGATTTGGGGGGAAAATTTTAATACTCTCCCCTTTAAAGGTTTTTTTAACCAAAGAGTTTAAAACCCTTTTAAAAAAAAGGTTTTTTGATTAAAATCTGAAAAAATAAGTTCATGGGAATTTTTAAATTTAAAAAATTTCCCCCCCAACTTAAACCCTTTTCCCAAGAAAAAATTTTAAATAAAAAAATTTCTTCTGAAATAATAAAAAAATTTTAATTTTGGGTTAAAGTTTTTCCTTTTGGATACCCCAAATTTGGGTTTATCTGAACCATTCCCCCAGCGACCCATTTTTAAATACCACCGGGGGGAAAAAATTTTTGTGCCCCCCCTCCCAAGGGAAAATATTATATAGATTTTTTTTAACCCAAAAAAATTATCAAACACTTTGGGTTATGTTTTTCCAAAACGGGGAAATGGTTTTGGGAAAACATCCAGGAAAGGGCAGATGCCCCCCGGGGGTCCCCAAAAGGGGCCCAAACCCCAGGGGGGCAGAGGGGGAAACCCGCTCGCAATGGGTACCCCAAAAGTGGGGAATGCCGTGGGGCTGGAAAGGAAAAAAGGGGGCCTGGGGCGGTGTAGCTTTTTTTAAACCCAAATGGCAAAAAAACCCCCCCAGGGAGGGGAAAAAGCAGCCCTTTGGGAAGGAGGGCCCAAGGGTAACGGGAAAAAAATAGAAAGCCCGGGGAAAAACAGGGGGCCCTGGATTTTTAAGCAAAAAAACCCTTTTAAAATTTTGAAAACAAGTTAAAATTTAACGGTTTTTAAAGCAGTAATGAGCACCCCCAAGGGGGTTTTAAAAGGCTTTTATGAAAGGCCCCAAAAACAAAAGAAAACCAAAAAACTAAACCAAGGGCACAGGGAAAAAAAATTTTCCCTTATAAAAACCCCCAGGGGGGCCCCCACAGGTCAATGGGCGGGAAAAAACATAGGAAAAAAACTGACCCTTCAAATACAATGCATTTCCCCTTGTTTTTTCCCCCCTAGGGGGAGAAAAGGGGTTCCCCGAAACCAGGCCCAAAGGGAACCCCTGGAGGAAAGCAATTTTTTAAAACCCCCCCAGAGCTAAACGGGCAGGAAAAAAAGCTGCAGGAACCGGGTGGGAAACCCCCGGAAACCGGGGTTGAGGGGAAAAGGGAGCCAGGGACCCCAGGGGGAATGGCCGCACCCCAGAACCGGGGTTTAACGGGAAAGGAAAACGGGAAAACGCTGCCCCGCCCCCAAAAGCGGGGGAACCGCGGCCCTTTGGAAACCTTTCCCCCCCAAAACTTTTTTTAAAAAATTTGCAATGCAAAAATTTTTAACAAAAATTTAAAATTTAAAAAAAACCCATAGGGGGCGCAACCAAAAAATTGTCCAAAGAAAAAAACTTAAAGCATTTTTTCCCACCCACAAAACATTAAATGGCTTTTTTAATGGGGAAACCCAAAATTTTGTTTTAAAATTAAACCTTTCCCAATATTTTTTTTTATTGGGCCCAGCAGCAGAAAGTTTTGCCCGGGGGACCCCAAACCCCCAATTACAATTTTTTAAGTCAAATCAAAAATTTTTGAAACCCCCAGCTGCACTTTGTAAAAAGCCCCTTTAAAACATTTTTTCCCTTTTATCCCAAGTTTTTCCCCCTTTTAACAAATTCAATTTGCAAAATTTTTCCCCCTTCCCCTTCAAATAAACAAAAAATACACAAAAAGGGGCCTTGGGGGATTTTTAATTTTTTTTTTTTTTTTTTTAAAAAACAAGGGTTAAAATGTATGAAAAAATTGGGCGTTTGCCCAGGCCATTTTTCTAAAATTAGTTTTTAACCCCCTTTTTTTTTGCCCCCCTTGGGCGTTTCAACGGGTTGGGGAAAATTTTTTTTTTTTTTTTTCATTTTTACAAAATTTTTGAAATAAAGGCCCCAACCCGTTTAAATTTTAAAAAATAAATTTTTTTTGTAATTTTTTTAAATGGGGGAATATTTTTAAATTTCCCACTTTTTAAAAAAATTGCCAAAAACCATTTTTTTAAATTTTTTTTTTTCCAAATTTTTTTTTCCATTTTTTTTTTTTTTTTTTTTTAATTTTTTTTTTTAACACCTTTCCCACTTTTTCACATTTAAATTAACTTTTTTTAAGTTTAAAATTTTAAAAAGGTTAAAATGGGGTTGTTTTGGAAAATACCAAAAATTTTGTGAAAAGGGTTTTGGTTTTTTTTTGTGTGTGAAATTTGGTTTTTTTTTTATTAAATTTTTTTTTTTTTTTTTTAATTTTTTTTTTTTTTTAATTTTTTTTATTTTTTTTTTCCACTATTTTTTTTAAAACCCCCCATAAATTGAAAAAACTGTTTTTAAATTTTGGTTTTTTTTTTTTTTTTTAAAACTTATTTAAGGGAACTAGAAAATTTTCCCCCATTATTTTAAAAAATACTTTTAAAAAAACCCCTGTTTCCCAAGCCCAAAAACCCCCAAAACATGTTTAGGGCAGACACAGTTTGCCCTAAATTTTGGGGGCTTTTTTTTTTTTGAAAACCCCCGGGGGGGCCAAACTAAAGGCCCCCCACCCACTGACTTTTGCAGCCTTTCCCCCCGGGCCCCTTTTTCCACCCGTTTCCCACCAGGTCCCCCGGATCCCCCCCGACAGGGGGGCAGGGAAACCCTTGATTCCCTCCCGGGGGGGCAAAACTGCGGCAATAAAGGGGGTTTAAAAAAAGCACGGGGGGGAGCGGGGGGGTTTTCCCCTCCCCTCCCCCCCGGGTTTTTGCAGGAGTTTTGCGTGAGAAAAATTTAAAAATTTATTAAAAAAGGCCCCCCTTTCCCCCCTAAAAGCGTTGCGGCCGCCCCCGGGCCCCCCTCGCCCGCCCCCAAACAAAAACCCTGAAAATCCCCCGGACCCCCCAAAAAAGGCGGGGGGGGCGGCCCCTTTTAAGGGGTTTTTTTTAAGTCGGGGGGGTTAAAAAAGGGGTCCCCAGAATGAAAAAATTAAAAAATTTTTTTTTCCTGTTTTTGCTTTTTTAAAATCCCTTTAACGGGCCCCCAAAGCTTTGTGAAAAAAGGGGTCAAATAGAAAGCCCCCGGGCCCCGGGGCCCCACCCCCTTTTAACTTGGCCCTGGCTTTTTTCAAAATTTTTTAAAAAAAAATCTTTAATTTGTACAAATTCCCTTAAAATTTTGGGTGTAAACCCCCCCCCCCAAAAACCCCCCCCCAAAAAATCTTTTGGAAACTTTAAAAAAATTTGGCCCGGGGTCCCGCTTTAAAAAATTTGGAAATTTTAAATTCGCAAAAAAAGTTTGGGGTGCGCCTTTTTCATTACTTTTTCCCTTTTTTTGGCTAAAAAGGGGAAAAACCCCAGAAAACGGGGCGCACCCCCCCAATTTAAATACAATTGCCCATTTTTCTTTTCCGGGCAGGGGTTTTTTGTTTTTCCCCTTAAAATGCGAAAACCCGGAATAAAGCCCAAACCCAATTTAAAAAGACCATAAATTTTTTTTTTCACAAGCTGAGAATCTCTGTCTCCATTTGTTACGGTATATTGTGTAAGATCATGCTATGTTTCAGGGTCAAGCATTTATAGGATATGCGGTCAATGTCAAATTTCATGGGGATGTTCTGGAGATAGATGTGATTTTCAGGGGGGGGGAACCACACTTATCTTCAGAACAGGTCACAAAACTTTCTGTTCTGAATGGAAAAGTGGACAAGCTTTCACAGTTACTCTGTATTCATTTCAATAGGAGTTTTAAGTACAGCTGAAAAGGAACCTTTCTATTCAAAAAGGGGTTTTTGGACCCCAGTTTTGCGCCCTGCACCTATCTAAATTTTGAGGCGCTCTGTCTCTACTAATGTGTCTACCTTGATTGGACTTCACGGGTTTATACCGAATGTAACCCCGTAAGGAGATTAGCGTGTGACTACACTATTTGGACCATTGAAACGGCTCAGTAATGGCTTGTGATTTTGCACATTGTTTTGAGTGAACAATCAGTACATACATATTTTATTTGCAATCCAAATATTAGCCATGTTTGGTTTCTTTGTGATGGTGCATTAAACAGGCTTGGAAGTAGCTGCTGATTACATGGCAAAGTGTTCACACATGATAAGGTTGATATATCTGTTTTTATTATATCCTATTGATATGCTATCAATGTCTGTGATGGCAAAACCTTTAAGGTCAGAGTATGGTAAAATTTACATACCACATATCTAAATTATTTTAAATAGCTAAGATAAGTGACAAAAATATTGTACAGATTTATGATCAAAAAATTAACAAAAAATATTAAAAAATCATGAGGGTCATAAAAAAGCCCAAGGGGACCAAGAAAAAGGGGAAAAAAAGGGCCTTAAAAATCATTTTTACATGTCACACTGGAGGGGGTTTCAAAAACCCCCAAAAGCGGGGGTTTTGTAAGCCTGTCAGGGGTTAGTTAAGTAGTTCCCCGGGTTTTTCACTAGAGCCTGCCGGAAAGCAGGTTGGACCTTTGCGGCAGTAGACAACGAAGTTGCTACCCCTGATGCGAATTGCTTGGGGAAGCAGCTGTGGTGTAGAGTGGTACAGAATCGGAAAGCGAGGACGTGGTCGGGGACAGGCAGAAAGTTCATGGCAGGTGACAGGCATGTGGTCAGGAAACAATAGCAAGAAGGTCTGGTATATGGACAGGTAATGCAACTCTCTACAACACCAAGGGAAAACACACCAATAATCTGGCAAGGAGTGAAAGAAAAGGGGTTTCCGATAAAGGGTCAGCGGCCGGCAATTATCCAGTTACTGGCATGCTGGCCCTTTAAATGTCACATAGCCGGCGCTTGTGCCCTAGAGAGCAGGCACACGTGCCGGCACATAAGAGGAGATTGGAGAGATGCAGGATTGGGGATGGGGGAATGAGTGCCTGGGATTGGAGCAGAAGGAGCATGTCCACAGCCCGGTGTGGGGGCCACGGCGCTCTCTGTGACAAGCAGTTTAATCAATCAGTCATTGTTTTTTTTTTTGTAACAGTTTGTCTACTTATTTGGTTATGTTCCTGTACGATATTTTTTTTTCATTTTCTTACTCTTGAAAATTTAGTATGCGGTTTGCATGTTATGATACTAATTTCCCTTCAGAAAACCTTTTTAAAGTAATAGAAGACTTAATAAAAAAACCCTTTTCAAAATGGTGAATTGGAAAAAAATGGAAAAGCATCAAACCTGTAATTTTAAATTTTTAAAAAAAAAAAAAAAAGAAAAAGCCCTGGCCCTTTAGACCGATTGAATTTATCCCATTTGGGTTTCCTTTTTTGAGGTGTGAGAGTCGCTGCTTTGGGGGGAAAACCCTGTAAGCTGTCCCATCTTTTAATGGGAAAGCGTGTGCTGATTTTCTTCATGCTGGGTGCTATAGCCGTAGCAGCAGTGTAATATGGATGCCTGTGTGCTATGGAGGGGAGGCTGGGAGCAACAGCTAAACTCTGTCAGACATATGTAGTCATTGTGCTGTTTCTGCTCCAGTGTCTGTAGTGAGAGACTCGGATTAACCCTTGTGGGGACTAGGGGTACAGAGGCGGCAAAAGGGGGGAGGGTTGCAACCAAAAATATAGGGTTTTTTTTTAAAGCAAAAAAAACAGCAAAACAAACAGGCAGTTTTATGTCTTTGGCTTACGTCAGCCGTCAAAATGCAGCACAAAACTAATAGTTTTCCCCGCATAAAAAAAAACAAGGACAATTGTTTACCCCACGTGTGGAGGTGAAGTCTCTGTGTAGCGCCCTCCTCGGTTGGTTGGGTGTTAGTGCGGGCTCCTTCCTCTCAGCCCCTTGGAAAAGATCCTGACATAATAATCCCGGTTTGACCTCTCACCTGGTCTTTTCCCTGCACGGTTTTAAAAGGCCCAGGGATACTGGTAAACCCTGGCCCGGGGGGGGGAAAGGGCCCTCCCCCCCACGCTCGCCGTTCAAAAAAGCAGCCCAATAAAGCTGACAGCAGCTATACAAAAACTACAAAAACATGCGTAACCTATGGTTATATTTTACTGCTGATTTTTTCCCCACCAAGGCCCGGGTTCCTTGGTGGCCCCTCTGTGCAGTTCTCTTGCTCCCATTTGTGTTGGAAAGCCGGGGGCTGTCCCATGGATGGGCCTCTCTGAACCCTGGAACTTCCTTTACCTTTTTGCGCTAATATAGGGACATCCCTTTCCCATCCACTATTTTTCCTGCGGTTGTTGCACCCCCCCCTCTGCCCAAGGCCAGGGGATGGGCATTTGAACTGACCAGACAGTGGAGCCTTGACAAGGGTCGCATTTATATGCTTTTTTCCCACCCCTGTGTTTACCCAAAATTTGTAATCTTCCCCGGGGGCCCAGGAACCATCTTGTCCTTGGCTTTTTGCCTTTTTATTTCGGTAATCCACTGTAAGGGGGCCCATGATCGGGGACCAACCTAATTTTTACCTCCCATAAAAACCCGTAAGGATCTAAAGCCCACTTTTGCCAGACCCCTTCTTTCCACGATCGATAGTTCTTTCACAGGATGAGTTCCTAAAAATATGTAATGGGGGGGTTTCCTCCCTTTTTATCTCCTGTGGTGACTGCGCCTAACCCCCACTTGAGGATTGTCGGGGGCCAATAAATTCTTTGGAAAAGTCTGGTGCCACTAACACGGTGGCCCAAAGGGCTTTCTTCAGGGGCTTGAAATGATTTTTCTGCCTCCTGGGGACCACTGCCCTTACTGCCTTTTCCCCCCTTTTTGTAAGGTTGTCAGAGGGGCTCCCAGGGGGGAAAAATTTTGGCACGAACCTGCGTATTACCCGACAAACCCCAGGAACCCCTCCCCTGTTTTTTGTTAGGGGTTGTGGCCCCTTGAATTGCCTCTATTTTTGTTTATTTGGGGGTCTTATTGTGCCCTCCCCAAAATATCCCCCAAAAATCCCGGGCTTCCCTAACCCCAAAGGGCATTTTCAGGGTTAGCCGTAAACCTGCTTCCCGGAGGAGTCGGTACCAAACCTGTACCCTTTCTTGATGGGACTCCCAAACAGTACTGAAAATTAAAAATATCGTCAGATTAGGCAGATGCGTACTGGGATGGGGTTTTTTAGAATCTTATCCTTGCCCTCTGAAAAGTAGCTGGGGCCCCCTTCAACCCCAAAAAGGGATCTGGGGTAGTGGAAAAAGCCCCTCCGGGTGGGGGGCATTTTCTCCCTTTGGCCCCTTTTGACAGGGGAATCTGCCCGTAACCTTTGTAAGGTTCCAGTGTTGTTATGTAGGGGGACCCAGTCTTCAATCAGTTCATCCCCCGGGGATGGGTAGGAATCCCATAGAAAACCATTTGTCAGGGAAATTCATTGCAGAACCGCCCAAGTCCATTTTGGCTTAGGCACCAAACGAAGGGGTGGACCACCCCCTTTTGGATCCCCAATGCCCCCCAGGGCCAACATGGCCCTTACTTCCTCAGGGAGTTGTTCCCAGCTTTGGATACGGTAGGGCTTAACATGAACTTTTACTCCAGGGTCCGTACTATTTCTGCTGCACCCCCATCTGTAGGCCCGGAAGGCGGGGGTGAAGATGTCCTGGGTTTCGTTGTAAAAAAACTCCCAGGTCTCCTGTCTTTGATGTTTGGACAGGGCGTCCCCCTTTGGGAAAACCTTTTCCCCAAAATTGAGGGTGCTTCCATTGGGTGTAGGGCATACCAGAGCTTCTCTGTATGCCACGTTTATTAGATTTATTTGGGAAAATTTTAAGGGTTTTTTCCCCCCTGGGATGACTTTTTAGTTTCCCCCTCCAACTCTCTCTACCACTTTATAAGGACCCTGCCCTTAGCCGGAACTTATCTCAGCTGTGGAAACCAGGACCAGCACCCCACTCGGGGTTAAAAATGCCCAACCCTAGCGGCCCTATTGTATACCCCATCTGGACCTGTTTTCCTCTGCAGGTGTCCTTTACAATGGGGATTACTTGGGTGATGCGTCCTGCTCTGGGCGACATGTTTACAACCTTTTGTAGGGGGTAGCCCACTTTCCCTGTCTCTTTTGGGGATGTCCAGCATACCCCTGGGTGTCTCCCATACAACAAATTTAATGGGGGAACCCGTTGAGGATTGAGGAACCCCTTGTGGAGAATGAAGGTATGGCAGCAGACAACCCCGTCCCTCCCATCCTTTTCTAACCCTTTTCAAAATCCCCCTTTAAGGTTTTATTGAATCTCTCGGGCCAATCCGTCAGTTTTAGGATGATCACCCGGGGGCCCCAGTTTTTTAAAGTGCAAAAACTTACACAAGTTTAATTTCCCCGACATAAAAAAGGGGTCCCCCGGGCGGTCAGGATTTCTTTTTGGTAAGCCCCTTCTAGGAAGACTTGCCTAACTTCGGGAAATCACTTCAGAGTATTTTTTAGGGGAATGGCCCCAGGATTCTGGGAGCGTAATCCCTTGACTAAAAATTTCTGGTGTCCCTGGGCCGATTGACCAATGGCCCCATAGATCCTAGGATCCCTTTTGAATGGGCCTTTAAAATTGGCGGGGGAAATAAAGGCTCCTGAAAAGGGACATGGAGCGGTTAATGGCACGTGGGGCAGGATTTTCAGAAATTTTCAATCTTTGATGCAGCCAAGCCAAATAAAAAGTTTTAATACCCGCTCCGCGTTTTTTCGCCCCCAAGTGACCCCCCCAGCACATGACGTAGCCTATCAATACCACCTTTCTTAGGGTATGGCACCAACAAAAAGTTTCACAAATTTCATAGTCTTTCTTTTTTGTCTTTACTCTGCAACTCCTTTCTTTCGGTCTCCCTCTTGCAAACTCTCCCCCCTCCCAAATTTTCCAGAAAAACGCACCAGGCTTTTCTTTTCTCCGCCGCTATACTGTGCCTTACCTGTGTCAGTCACTGCACTGGTTGCCATTCCCGTAAGGATCAGTATAAATCGCCCTCACCCCCTAAAGTCTCCACACGCTGTCCTCCTACATCTCCTCCTAGTCTCTGTCTACGCCCTACCCGTGCTTCCGCTCTGTGTGATATCAGATACATTTTCCCCAAACATCCCAACCCCATGCCCCCCTCAAGATTTCACAGTGGGCACCAATTCTCTGGAATATGCTACCCCGGGCGATCAGGCCATTACAAAACCCCCACGTTTTAAGGGGCCTGAAAAAACTCTTTCAGTTGGCCCACCAAAAATCCCCAATGCTTCACACAAATCTGTCATCCCTGCACTTGGGCAATACAGGACTTTTCTGTTATAGATGTACAGTCGGGTGGCAGGTTCATCCATTTTTCATGTAAAAAACCACCCCCTATTTATGAAACATGGCCGGACCATTGTAAACTTGGCACTTCTTACCGTATGTTTCACCCTAACACCCGAATAGATTGTAAGCTCTCACGAGCAGGGCCCTCACACCTTGTGTCTCGTTTGTAAGTATTTTAATGTGTAATGACTTTTATGTTTCCCCTTGAATTTGTAAAGTGCTGCGGAATATGTTGGCGCTATAGAAATAAAGATTATTATTATTATTATTATTATTATTACCACCCTATACAGCAAATCATTATTTACCGAGAAATGCGGAAACCTTCTCTCGGCGTCCGGCTCTTGCGGGACCCCATTCAATTTACCGTTACCTGGTCCCAGGCATTTTTATGGTGAGATCTGGCAACTGGGCCGTTCCGAAGTTCTCACGTGACACCTCCAGGTCCGGCACGTTTTGTCAGAGGGGGACAACTCTTCCTCGCCTCCTGCCAATAAGCTAATGGAAAGTTGTCAGTGATTTTCAGTGGTCACCCCTACCGCATCATATTGTACATCCTCCGCTAGGGGAACTGGACTGAGGGGTTGGGGGGCTCACGGCCCTCACAGCCACCTTGGGGTGGGGGACCAAGTTCCAGAACAGAGGAAAGTCCATTCCCAAAATTAGGGGATGTAGCAAGTCCCTTAGATGCCCACTTCTGGCTTAGAGCCCCGCAACCAGTCTCGATAGTCACTGTAGCCAGTGGATAGTGCTTAGTGTCCCCATGAATGCAGACAACCCCCACCCGTTTCTCCAGGGTTACCAGGTCATGCGGCACAGCAGCTCTTAGGAGGGTGACTAAAGCTGCCAGAGTCCAACAGGGCCACCACACTGACCCCCTTCACCCCGGACATGGCATTCCTGGGGACCTGGCCCTGGCAGGGGCACAGCACTGCAGGCAGGGTGAGCAAAAATGGAGAGGCGAGGGTGGCACCCACTCCATAGACTCCTCCTGCTGAGGACAATGCGCTGCAATATGCCCCAGTTGTTGGCACCTCCAACAGCGCACCTCTGCTCGGCCACCCAGGGGAAATTTTTAAAGGGGGGAAAGTACCTTTTCTGGGCCCACCAACCTTCTCTTCTAGGGGGACCACCTCGACTCCGGCCTTGGACACGGCTTTTCTGGTCCTCCGCGGGGGAAAAGGCTTTAGGCTTGGCCCCTGGAGGGGACCTCTGGAGCACCCAACGGGACTGCTGGGCTGTACTTTCGGGCCCAGATAGGGAATTCTCAGTGGTGTACCGCCCCACGGGGCAATCAGCTGATCCAGCGTCTTGGAGTCTCCCTGGCAACCCCAGCGATGCAGCTTTTCGGGAAGTCCACTCGCGTAGCGGTCCATGACGATCCCGGGCTACGATGGCGGACGGACTCAGCACCTCCGGGGTTGCGCCACTTGCGCACAAGGTGTAGTTTGATCAATAGCTGGGAGCGGGGCGGCTTATGCTTCTCAAACCGCCAATCATGGACTTGCGAGGCCCCCACCGCAAGGGTGACTCCCAGCCGGGCCATAATTTCAGCTTTTAAGGAGGTCATAGTCCTTGGCTTGCTCTGTAGACAGGTCAAAGTAGGCCTTCTGGTGGTTCCCTGATCAAATAGGGGCGCCGAACTTCCGACCATATGGCAGCAGGGAGCCTCTCTCTTTCCCGCCACCCTCTCAAACACGCCAGGTATCCCTCCACGTCGTCATCAGCGGGTCATCTTCTGCAAGGCGCGCTGTACTGCCTTTTTACTGTGCACGACCCCGAAAAAGTCTTCTGTCCTTGGGCAGAAACTTTGGTTTTAAATTGCTGCAATCTGTTCCAGCAACAGACGGTTGGTTTCTTGCTGGTTGGCATTGGCTTGCACCAGGTGCTTGCACATTTCCCCAAATTTGCTGTGGGTGGTTAGGCAGGAATTTAGCAGCCTTCACCCAGGACTTACAGTTCACAAAACGTATAAAAGTTAAAAAACGTATGTGCTGTTACCCTTAGCAACCAGTGCCCATAGCAACCTCCACCATATGGGGGGGGGACTAGCGGTCACAGAGCGAGGCACAAGCGGGATGGTTGCAACCAAAAATATAGGGTTTTATTTTATAGAAAAACAAACAGGCAGTCTTATGTCTTTGGCTTACAGAAGAGTGAATAAATCAGGCGATACCTTTTTCAGTCTAACTGAGTATATTTGATGGTGAGCTTTCGAGAGAACTAGCTCCCTTCTTCAGACATGATGTTATACAAGAAATTGAAAATTGGAACTTATCCCTAATAGTTAATTGAGCATTAGGTGATTACTCCATCGCACATAAACAGAAGAACCAAAAAATGGAGTGCGTATGATACTTGTGTGCAATATAAATTTAACTTTTACTTCACAATTTAAAATGATATGCGGCTGAGCATGAAATACATAAATCAAGAACACATATAAGTGCCAAAAAATTGGCGCATTGATAATACTAACTTTGACGGAGTCACTGGGGGTCTCCCACCCGGTGTAGATCGTTAGAGCACTCGCCCGACAAGGGCGACCCCTAACCGGTATAGAGGCTTACCCTATAGACTCAAGTCTTACCCTTACGTTGTAATCATACAGAGTCCCCAAAATTGTTTCGACCACCACAGTCTCTTCAGGGGACAAATGAAGTGATGTATATAATTTAAAAAATGGAATCAAAAAAATTCGAAAGATTTGGGGGGAAAAATGAACAGATGAAGTCACCCCCAGCCCTTTTCCTGCCCCTATTAGCTATCTTAAAAGTGCAGGTAATTTTATATCAAAAAGTGCGCCCTTGGGGGTATTTTACAGCCTTTATATGTCCCTTAAAGCAGAGGTGGTGTTCATAATGGCAAAACTATCCAATCACCCCCCCGGCCATGCTGTTCAAAAACCCCAAAAACGGGACAAGAAAATGTAAATAAAAGAAAGAAAAGTCTTTATTTACCCAACCCCCAAAAATTGCATAAAAATTCCCAAGGTCTAAAGGGGTTTTTTATGGCCCCAAAAAGGGAACACACGGAAGGGTTTATGGTGTGCCCGCCGTTTTTTTAAAAATTTTGCAAAAATGCAAGGCCCCCCTTTAAAATATGAGGAGGGGGGGAAGGGTGTTTCCCAAAGCCGCCCCCGGCCCCCCGGTCCCCAAGGGCGGAAGTGAGGAGGACGGGGGGCCGGGGCATGTGACGGGTTCCCGCCGGCGGGACGGCCCTGGGAAAAACCCACATCCCCGTCCGTCAAAATTTAAGGGCTTGGGGCCTTTTTTTTAAAAACAAACGGGGGGGCCCACATAGCCCTTCCGTGTGTCTTTTGGGGGGCCATACGCTCTTTGACCCTTGAAATTTTTATAATTTCTGTTTTTTGGTTTAAGTACGACATTCTTTCTTGAGGGACATTTTGTTTGTGTGTTGTGGGGTATTAAAATCACATTTTGGTGGGAGGTGTTTTGGAAATGGGTTTGCATTATGAACCACCTTGCGGGTTATTGACATGTTTATGGTGTAAATCCCCCAGCGGGAAATTTGAAAATTTTATTGACTCCCCTTTTAAAAGATAGCAAATTTTTGGGGACGGATTGGGACTGGGGGTGACTTCATCTGTTATACCCTTCAAATTTTCAAAATTTTTTGTTTCCCCTTTTTTAGATTATAAACATCATTTTTCATTTGCCCCCTAAAAGAGACTTGGTGGGTCGAATAAAATGGTTGGGGGACTCTGATGTTACAAAGGGTTAAGGGGGAAAGGGCCCTTGAGTCGGGGGGGGGAAAGGGGCCTCTTTTCCCCGGTTGGGGGTCCCCCTTGGGTCGGGGGGGGGGGTTGTCTAACGATCTACACCGGTGTGGGACCCCCAGTGACTGGTAAATTTATGTTTCAATGGGGCCAATTTTTTTGGGAAACTTATAGGGTTGTTCTTATTTTTTGTATTTAATTGCTTAAAAGCCGCATATTTTTTTTAAAATTGTAAAAGTAAAATTTTAAAAATTTTATATTGCCAAAAGTATCTTCAAAATTCCTTTTTTTTGGTTTTTCTAAAAATTAAAAAATTCCAGCCCTTTTTTTATAAAACCAAAAGAATGGCCCTTCAAAGAAACTTCGAATTTTAACTATAACAAAAATCCCAATTAAGCAGAAATTTTTTTAAACAACAGGTCAAGCAACCCAACAAATTGGAAAATTGTTTGGCCCCGGACAGAGGGGGGTAAAGTTTTCTGGGTTTATCTTGCTAAATTCGGGCCGTGTTTTGTGGCCCACCCACAGGTTAACCATTTTTGATTTAAAATGGGGAATATTTAGCCATTTTGCAGATTTCTAAAATTTTTTGCATTTTTTTAAACCCCCAAACCCCTTTTTCTCCCCTCGGGCGTTTTAAAAGTTTTCCCTTTTAAAAATTTTAATTTTAAAAATTTTCAAAAAAATGGTCATCTTGGAGAATGTTTTTTTGGGCCACGGGGAAAAATCATTCTTCGTTTTAAAAAGTGAATTATGTGGGGTTCATGCGGGGTGACCCTTTGCCCTTTTCCCCCCCCCAATAAAGCCCTTAAATTGGGACACCCAACCCCTCCCTTGCAAAACGGGGTGAAGACCTGCAGTAATTTTCCCCGGGGGCCCGTTTTCCCTGCCCCCCAGTCAAAAGCGGGTGCACGAAAACTGGGGGGGAATTTTATGCAGGTTCTACCCAATGGGGTGTTTTTGGGATTTGTGTATGCAATGCCCCATACGGGCCCTTTATGGGGGGGGGAAAAACGGGGGCGGGAAAACTCCCCAAACCCGGGCATAAAACTACATAAAACCCACTATTAATAACAGCAAAAAACCCTAATCTTCCAGGGGCCACAAAAAATTCTCCGGGAGATGACATTGTATTGAAGATTAAAAATTTTTGGGTTTTTAAAAGGGGAAAATTTTAAGATTGCAGGGGGGAAAAGGAAAAGGGGGGGGGGAATAAACCCCATTAATCCCAAAAAATTTCGGGATTTAAAAAAATTTAAAAGGGGGTTAAATTAAATCAATTTTTTTGTAAACTTGTGTGAACTGTGAGGGTTTTAAAAAACCCGGCATGATGGTGGCTAGATAAGAGCAGAAATACTGCCCCCCTCGTACCCCCAAACAAGTTTCCGATGGGTTTGATTGTTGATTTTTGTTTTTGTAAATAACTTTTGCTTATTTTTTGAAATTATGTTTTTTGTAAAAAATTCGAATTTTTCTTTAAAGGTCCATGTCTTTTGTGTTAAAAAAGTTGGAATTTTCAATTTCTTTTTAAAAAATTTCTTTGCCTGAAAAAAGGGGGGGTAGTTCTCTCCCCAAAAAAACTCACCACCCAAATTTAATTCCAGTTTAGCCTGAAAAAAAGGGGAATGGGCCCTGTTTCTTCACTCTTATTAATTTCTTTGGTAAAAAACCGGTCAAACCATTTTTTTTTTTTATTACTAGAAATTTTGGGAAAGGATACCCACAATGTACCCGGCCAAGAAGGGAAATTAAAAAACCCGTCTTAAAAAAAATTGCACAACTAAAACGGGCGAATCTTTTTCTTAAAAAAAATCCCAAAAAGGAAAAGACTCACCCCAAAAGGGGTTCTTTTGGGCAAAAACCCCAACCCCTGCCCCAGGGTTAAAAACAGCCGTTATGCAGAACAACAAATGTATTCAAACCCTTTTGAAAAAAGAAAGCCCCCAATACATGCAAAAAATTTTCCCTATAAAAACCCCAAGGGAGAAAAAACACGGGGGAAAGGAGTACAGGCCCAAAAGACATCATGGAAAATGAAACAGAGGAGATAAAAGGCCCAAACCCCACCTTTACTCCCGGGAAAAAATGGGGGCCCTACTTTCAAAAAACCAAAGAAGAAAAAGCTCCAGAAAACGGAGACAAAAAAGCCTTTACTTTAAAACCACAAGCACCACCCCGCCCCGGGGCAGCTGGGGTTTTTGGGTTAAAAACCTTTTCCCTCCTATGACCCAAAAATTTACACACGTTTTTGCCCAGCTCTTCCAAAGGCCCTTTTCCTTCTGCCCTCACCCACTCATGCCCATGTCAATTCCCCAATGCCCCATAAAAGGGGGAGTTTTTCAAAAAAAAATGGGGACGGGGGGAATTTCTATAAACAAAGACCTTCCATACCCCAGCGACTCTGGGGAAAAAACAGCCCCTTTAAGGAACCACAAAAAAAATAAACCCCTGGACCCAGGGCCCGGGGATCTTCAATGCAGCATGGATAAATACATTAAATGTTTTCAAGAAAGAAAGGGGGAAAAATTGAGATTTGGGGGAAAGAAAAGAAACAGGTCCACAACCAAACCCTGCGGAAACAGGGGGCTATCCCTCCGGGAAAAAAAATCAGGACGAAATTAATAAAAAACCAGTTTAAAAAAAGGGGGGCCCGCAAGGGTTCATGAGAAAAACCTTGACTAAAACCGGGGAAACCCAAAAGACAGGCCCAAAACCCACCCCTTTTACTCCAAACTTAACAGTGACCCCAACAGAGGATTTATTAAAACAGCTAAAGAATAGATCAAAAAAGGTTTCCCCAACTCAGGTCCAGAGGCGGTTTGGGGGGGGAAAAATTCCCCAGCAAAATTCCCCGGCCGGGCTCCCTTTCTACATGCTCCCCAAGACCCCACAAAAGGAAAGGCCAAACCCTGGGGGCCTATCATTTTTGGTTTTTGGGGGGCTTTGAAAGGGGAAAAATATCTAAAAGGTTTGGGGGGGGGAAAAAAAAAATCCCCTTTTAAAACCCCCCTTGGGTCGAGGATACTCCGGTTTAAAAAATTCCAGGGACACACGGAAAATTCTTTTAACAAATTAAATTTCCCTTGGCCCCATTCCCTTGAGGGAAACCTTTTTGGGGCCCCCAAAGGGGTTGTAAAAATCCTTTGTATACATAAAAATACCCCAAAAAGGATGGATTTGGCAGCATGTCGGACACCCCGGGGAAAAAGGAAAACCCAAACCTCCCAAAAAAAA
Source organism: Phyllomedusa bahiana (assembly GCA_025379985.1). NCBI lineage: Eukaryota > Metazoa > Chordata > Amphibia > Anura > Hylidae > Phyllomedusa > Phyllomedusa bahiana. The sequence continues at coordinate 10,155 of JAODAL010041549.1, read as the reverse complement.
ACCCAAAAACCACAGCCCCTTACTTTTTCATACCCCAGCCCCCCCTATTTCAAATTTGGGGGGAGGACCTTAAATTTTACAGGAAGGGGAAAACCTTCCCAAGGGGGGTTTCCAAAATGTGCCCCCCCAGTATGCAAACCCTCTTTAGGGCTGAACGGGAAAAGGGCGATCACCCCCACATGCACCCCCCAAAACCCAGTTATGAAATTTCCTTTTACATCAAATGATAAAAATTTTTCTTTTGGACTGGGGGGAGGAGGCCCAAATTTCCCAATTTCCCAATTTTGATTCAAAAAACTTCCCCCAACCATCCAACCTCAAGTTTAAATTTTTTCAGAGAGCAAAATCCCACTTTTGGGAAATTACTACAAAAACAATAAAAAGGGAACCGGCTACTAAAAATCAGTGTCCCACAAACCCACAGGCCCCAAAAGGGCCCTACCCAAAAAATTTGACAGCTTCCACCCCAAACACACAAAGAAAAAACCTTTTAAAATACCCAGCCAGGCCCCCCAAAATACCCCGGTACCTCGTATTTGTTTTCCAAACCCAAGACAGCCCCGGGGAAAAAACCCCTCTGGAGGGGGAGGAAAAAAATTTTTCCCCCTTTCCAAAAAAAATTTGGGGGGGTACAGGCCAAAAGGGAACGGACAATCAAATCACCCAAAGCGGCCCAAACAGGGGAAACAGTCTGCTCACATACAAAGGGAGACCCCAGAAAGGGAAAAAAATGAGGGCCCCTAGTTTTTTTAACCTAAAAAACCCCCCCCTGCTGGACCCTATGAAATTTTTGTAAGGGAAACCTAACCGTGCTACTAAGGAAACTAGACCCCAAAGGGACTTTTCCCAAAGCCCCCTTTTCTTTGGAACACCAAACCCTGCGGCGAAATTTATGTGGGGGTTTAAGGTAAAACAAAATACCCCCCCCCTTAGAAAATGAAAAAACCCTACTTTCCCCCCCCCCGGGAATTTTTAAAAATTACTACAATCTTTTAAATATATTTTTAATTTATTAAAATTTCTTTTTTTAATTATAATTTTAATTAAAATTTTTCCCCCCCTTTCCCACTTTTTAATCAAAAAAACCCACCCAAACAAACTACCCCAAAAACTAAAAAATAAATTAAACCCTTAAAAAAATTAAATTTAAAAAACAAAACTCACCCTTTTATTAAACCAAAAATTTCCCAAATCCCCCAAATTTTTAAAACCCCCCCCAAACCCCAAATTTATTTTTACAAAGGGTTCCCTTTTAATTTTAAATTTTATTTTTGCCCGGGCTGTTTGACCTATAAGTTAAATAAATCCCCATTTTTAAATTTTAATAAATTGGGGGTGTTTCTACCCCCCCCCTTTCCCCCTTTTTCAAAAAAAAAAAAATTAATGATGGAAGTGTAAATTTTTGGGTTTTTTAAAGTTTGGTTTTTTAAAGTTTTTGGTTTTTCCCAAATAAAAAAGCTGTTAATTTTTTTAAACCCCACCCCTTATTTGGTTTAAAAAAAACCCGTTCTTAGTACCCCCGGGGCGCCTTAAATTACAAAAAAAGGTTTATATTCCCCCCCAAGCCCCCATCTTTTAAAAAACAAGGCGTTTATCTAACCGTCCCCCCCCCAAGGGGAGGGAGGGAAAGTCTCTGTGTGGGCAGACCCCCCGGGTTTCGGTTGGGGGGAATCGGAAAGCAGGCCCCCTTCCTCTCAGCCCCCCCGGGAAAAAAAAAAAAATTTGACTCCTGACACTTTTAAAATCCCAGGGTTGATTTTCCCTCCCTGTTCTTTTTCCGGGACAGGTTTTTAAAAAGGCCCCAGGGATACTGGTTAAAAGGCCGGGGCCCGGGGGGGATGAAGACGGGGGGCCCCCACCCATGTTTAAAAGCCGTTCAGAAAAAGCGCCCAATAAAGTGCACAGCAGCTAAAATTTTTAAAAAACTATACAAATTGCGTAAATTTTTAGGGTTTTAAACCTTTTTAAATTCCTGCTGACTTTTCCCCCCCCAAGGTTTCCCGGGTTCCGGGGGGGGGCCCCCCTCAAATTTTGCATTTTCTCTTGTTGCCATTTTTGCTGTTGTGGAAAGTCCGGGTGGTTCCCACTGGGTTTGGGCCCCTCCCCCTGAAACCCCTTGGAAAACTTCCTTACCATTTGGGGTTTTTTAAATTATTTGGGAATACCTTCCTTCCTTTTTTCCCTGCGGGTTTTTGTTTAAACACCCGAAACCAACCCAATCTATGCCTCAGTCCCCCTGCAAAATTTGGTTTTCCCACAGACAGAACCCCTAACTTAAAAAATTGAAAAAAAAACCCGGGTTTCCCTTAAATACTGCGGGGAAGTATCTGTTTTGGGGATGAAAATGGGTTTTAAATTTTTTTCCCGTAAATTTTTTGTTTTGTTTGTGTGATGGGGGTTTTGGGTTTTTAATTGCCCATTTTTGGGTATGGTGCTATTATCTTTTTTTGGCATTTTGGAAAAATTATATTTTTTTAATTGTTGTTCCAAAGGGAAATTTAATGGTCAAGGAAACCCTAACAAAAATGAAATACAGCTTTGTTTAAAGGGGTACTTTCTCTTGTTTTATTTATTCATCAATTCTTTTTGCTCTAGTGCACAAAATATGGCATTTATAATACTGCAATCGTCCTAGGTAGTAGATTGACCTTTGGGCCTTTTTTTAATTGGGTTTTCCGGGGTGGGGACTGTGCCTATCCCTTTTCCCAAATTTGCTGTGCCCCTCACTGATGTTAAGGGGTTTAAAAAAAATTCCCTTTACCCCCCTGTTCACCAAAATTTTTTCCCCCCCTTGGTTTGAACTTGACGGAATATGCTTTTTTCCCCAAACCAAAACGGGACTATTTTAATTTGGGTTTTTTGGCATCAGTCCTATAATTTTTCCCTAATATTGGGAATGAGTTGCTAAAAACCAAAAACCCACGGATGTGATGTTTAGGGGTTGTACATTTTGGGTATGATATTAGCTAATTTAACACGTCAGTCTAACACTTGGTGCAATATCCCACTGATCTTGTCCTACTTTATAATCATGAAATTATTATGAAGGGTTAGCAAACAATCTTTATATACTGTATTTACTTTTATTTTTACAATAATAAAGTTGACATGCTTGGCTGTGATAAAAACCCCTCAACATAAACATGTTTAAATTTCATTTCTTCTTTTTTACATTTTTATTTTTAAATTTAAACTTTAAAATGAAACCCAACTTCATATTTTTACATAATTTATTGCTTCCACTTATTGATATATTTGTACTTTTTATTGGCAGCAGTTACTTTGTTGCTTTTCTCACAATTATAGGAAGCTTCTCTTTAAAAAGAAAAACAAACAAAAAAGATTAAACCCCCCAGTTTGGTTACAAATTATGAGGGAAAACATAAGGGTTTGAAAACAATATGATCCCCGGGGAAATTTTTCCGGAGTGTTTAAAATTCCCCTTTTGTTACCCCATATCACTCTCCTACTGTCTGTCTTTTAAAAGTGTCAGTCCTTAAAAAAGACCTTGCCCTTTTTACTTTAAAGGGCCTCCATTTCTTAAATGGGGTTAAGCCCAATACCCCCAAATGTGTAACGGCTCTGGAAGAAAGCATATTGAGGGGTTTGGCATCACCCCAAGTTTTCCCTGGCGTTGGGGCCCCTTTTCAGCATCCAGGAGAGGCGGGGGAAGAAAACAAAAAAACTGGGCCTAAACCCAAAAAACCAAAACCCTTTTTACCAATATTTTCCCACTTACAGTGACCAAAACGTGGAAAATTTTTACTTTTGTAAAACAGGCCCCTGCCCCACGGGATTTTTAACATCCATTAAGTAAACCCATATAGTGGTTTTTTACCAGTGTCCCAAGGCTTGCAGAGGTTTTTTTTTTGATTACGAGTGCGTTACATTTAGGGACTCTTTATGAAAAATTTTTACCCACAAAAATTTTTTTTTTTTAAAATTTTTTTCACAACTTCCCCCCTTGTGGCCACATCTGTACAAACCCCCCAAATAGAGTGATAGGGGGGGGTTTTATGGGGTAAATAGGTGGAGGTGAGGGGGTGTGGGGAAATTTGGTGGGGTTTGTTTTTTGTGGGGGGTTATTTGGGATCCCTAACAAAAATGGGTTGGGAGGGGGGGAGAGGGGGTTTATAGAGCAAAAAGTTCCCAATTTTTTTGGGGAGGGCAGGGACCATTCCCATGCTTTTAAAATTTTTTAAAATTTTTTTTTTTTGGGTTTTTATACGGGTTTCCCCTTTTGGACTATGTGGGAAAAAAAAGGAATTTCTTGGGGCCCCAGTGCTGGATTGATTTTTTAAAAACCAAAATAGTAAAAGGGGGTGTTTTTGGGGGGTTTGTTTTTTTAAAAAATTAAAGTTTTTTTGTGTGTTTTTGTCGGTTTTTTTCCCAATTTTTTTTCCCAATGTTCGTAAGGGGGATCGGGACAGCGTCTCTCCATTACTACGCTCAGCGGGGTTTTCAGTCAAGTGGGGGTTTTTTTGTCAACAAAAAGCTGACAAAAACCCTTTTTCGCTTTTAAACCCCGTCCCCCCGGGGACTGGGAAGGGGTTTGAGCAACCATAAAGCGGACCGTCTAATTTTGAGGGTCTGCTTTGGGACGGCGGGCAAGTGGTTTTTTTTAAAAGGGAAAAAAATTTCCAGTACCCCTTGGCCCTTCCCCTTTTTTGATAGTATCCAGGCTGCAGCTGTCTTTTTTAAATTTGGACTGGTTCAAAAAAATGTGGGTACCCCCCCCCCGTTCTACAACCCCTCAAAAACCTTTTTTTTAAAATAAATAGGTTGACCCCAACATAGTCCTTTAAAATCCAAAAGTAACCCAAAATTGGGAAACCCTGTAAATAAACAAAAACCCTTAAACCCAATATCAAAATACAAGGTTTTAGTTCCCACTATCCAACATCCCAGGAAAAGCTGTTTTGGGATGGTGTAAACCCACTTTCCGGGGCATGGATTTCCATCCACATGTAGAAACTGGGAGTTTCCCCTAATCCCCCTTGGGGCATCCAGTTTTATATAGTGGGAAAAAGGCTGGAAACCATTTGTGTGGGTTTGGGGGGCCCTCCCCGGGTTTTTCGGGGGTGCTAATAGTTATTCGAAATCCAGAAAGTTGGTTGTTCCCCCCCCTTTCCCAAATTTTTTGGTACAGGGTTTTTCCTTGGGGAAAAGCTGGGTGCCCCCTAGGGGGGGGGTATAAAATAGATATAAAAAACTGTTTGTCCTTTACTAAACCATCACCTCTAAACCGCCCCCCCCAAAAAAAAAACCCTCCCTTTTCTAGCAATTTAAAAAAAAAATCACTCAAAAATTTGAACTTTTTTTATTTAAAACAACATTTGACAAAGGCCATACTTAAAGGTTAATGGCTGGGCAAAGAACTATTTCCAGTGCTGCATGGGCAAAATTGCAAACATTTTACCTGTGCAATTTTTCCCATGTAGCATGGAGGCTTATATTGCCTCCTACTAGGATTAGTTATTTGTCAAGCCATGGAGCTGAGTATGGACTTGTATCTGTGCTGTTCTAGAGAGTGTAACTTTTACACTGGTTTACCACTTGAAATGACAGCAACTACATATTATATTGTACCTTACTGTGAGGAGAAAGAAGTTCCTCTTTTCAACGAAAGGTGTCTGTGACGTTCAAAGGGGTAGGGTTTCATGCTTTTTTAAAAAAAATTGCCGCAAATTTAATTGCAGTTAATTTAAAAGGAAAAATTGTGGGCCTTTCAAAATTTAAATTTTCCCAGAGATGAAGAAGTTGTCTTCAGCCAAAACAGTGAACTGACAAATCCAGGCAGTATATATTAATTCTTTGCAGGCGGCTGGTGCTCATCTTTGGAAGTGTCAAAACACTGTTCAAATGAAAGTAGTTGAATTTGGTTAACTTGGGGAAGGGTTTTTCCCCGCCGTCAGCCCAGATATTATCTGTTTCAGATAAAAGCTTCTTCAAGTTTAAAATGGGGGTTAGGGTGAAACGCAAAAAAAATTTTGCTGCCTTTTTTAAAAAGGGAAAAGCCCTCGCCGGGTTTTCCAAAAAAAAATTTACAAAGTTTTTTGTATTTTTAAAAAAATTTAAATTTTTTTTAAAAATGGCCAAAACCCTTTTTGAGGGGACCCTTTTCACTGAAGGGGTTTTACCAAAAAGTTCCACCCAAGTTTGGGCTGGCTGTTTTAAAATTAGGTTTTCTACCACCACCTGTTCCCAAACCCTTTGTTCAATTATTGGGTTGCCCCCAAGGTTTGGGCTGGGCCCAACCGGTTCCCCCAAAAGGGTTTTGTTGGGGGCCCAAAACTCTGGGAAAAATAGTGAACTTTTAAAAATTTTTTTGGGCCCCCAATTTTTTGGCAAAGTTTAGGGAGGGGAATCTTTCTTGAGTGATTGGAAAAAACTAATTTACTAAATATCCCGTTAAACCCTTTGGGTGCAAGTTGTTGGACTTAGGGCACAGTATTTTGAAATGGGGCCCGGTAATGTCCCCGTATTTGATAGAGATTGGGGCCCCAAAAAAATTTGGGGCATCGTTTTTATTAGGAACTGCTCTGCACCCCGCCGTTCTTGGGGGGTTGTCCCGCACTTTTTCATTGGAATCTACCCCCTGTTTGCCCGTAGCAAAATGAAAATTTTCCTAGCACTTGGCTCAACCCAGGGGGGTATGGCCCCCCAAGTTACCAAAAGTAGCAAACACGGGTTTTGGCCCAAATCCCCTACTTGTGGGGTAAACCCCTGATCTTATTCTTTAAAATTTACCAAAAATCCAAATAAAAAGATAAAATTTTTTTCTTTCAAAAGTCAAACCTTTTTCCATTGTCCCGTAGAAAAAGAAAAGGGCACAAAAGGGATGGGTCTGGGGGACCATTATAATACATGTCATTTCATTTAAACTCCATCTGTCCTATCTGTCTGCAAGTTGGAAAATTCCTTTAATTGTGCTGCTGACCAAGCAATATAAATTGCAGAAATTGCATGACAGTAGTCTATGATTAAAGAGCGTTAAATACTCTTTCACTGCAGTATGCTAAAGGAGGAGTACCTGGATTGAGACAACATATTATCATGCTCATCATAGTCACATACTCATACCTCCACCAATCAGCTTATACCAAAGGGGTTCCCCATACTAGCCCCTGCTACCTCATATCAGAAGAATGGTACATGAAGTTAGAATTCCCCAGCACCATGTTGTTAGAAAACACTGTGACAGCAGCATACATGGCCGCTTCGTGTGGTGGACAACCGTCCAGGGAGCCAGATGCATTAAAAAGGGAAGGGGCACTGTGGGCTAGTTCCACCCACCACAAGAAACAACTCTGTAAAACTGCAGGTTTATTTAACCATTCCAACAGAGCCAGCTTTGACCTTTCTGACAGAGCCCCTATTTTCTCAAATTAAATTTCATTTTTATATGGTAATAACTTTTTTATGGTTTTTACCTATTTTGTGATTCAGAAAGTTTTTTTTGTGACACATTATGCTTTAATGTAGTAAAATTTAGAAGAAAAACCAGCTCACCACAACGTCAAATTGTCAGGACTGCACAACGGGCCCCTTTTAAGGATTAGTGTTTAAATGGTTAAGCACTTGAGGCATCCATGGCTGGGGCGGGGGTTTTAAACTGCTTCCTGTTTGCCTGGCTTTGCTGGTGATTGCTTCTTGTGTCTTAGCTGCCTGTTCTTGCTCTTCTGTGTCGTCTTGATGGTTCTCTGGATTTTGACTTGTCTTTCCGGTTACTCTATGGTCTTGTCCTTCCATACTGCGCATACTACTGGTTTTGACCTCTGCCCGTCTGACTATTCTCTATTTGTTGTCTGTTTGCATCTGTTTCTTATTTGACTTCTGTTTATCTTCTGTCTGTTTGTCACCCATTTACTAGGGTATATTTTAGGAAGAGGTTCGAGTGCAGGGTCACCCTTCTCGGGGTGGGTGCTCTGCCTAGGAAGGGCAAGCCAGGGACAGATTAGGGCATCCTTTACCCAAATTAGCTGCAGTACAACTTGGTTGACACGGAGAAGAATGGGGAGCTAATCCATCAATAGATGAAAGAAAAAAACACCATCGGTGAAGCTCCAGCAGCCATGAGGACAAGCAATTAAATCCTTAAAACTTCACATTTATTGAAGCAAAAAAAGTTAAAAAGTGGCATGCAGCATAATATAGACACAGTGTCTACACTGACGCGTTTCGGAACACTACTCCTTATTCATAATGAGGACATTATGAATAAGGAATAGTGTTCAGAAATGCATCACTGTGGACGCAGTGCCGTGTCTATATTATGCTGTATGCAGCTTTTTTGCATCAATAAATGTGAAGTTTTAAGGATTTACTTGGACCTGCTTGTCCTCTTGGCTGCTGGTGCTTCACCAATGGTGTTTTTTTCTCATATACATTGTGCTTTAAGTTAGTAATAAGTTTTTTTCCATACAATCCCATTTATTGGTGAAAGATATCAAAAGGTCATGAAAGACAAATGGTTACACCACAAAAAATAGTTTATAGCTGGGATCTACAATATGTTTACTGTACATTGGTGTAATTTTTAAAATGTCTTTATTTTTTACGCCATTAGGAGGGCTTATAAATTTAGTAGCAATTTTTCACATTTTTAAGAAAATTTCCACCACAGATATTTTAGGGACCAGTCCAGTTTTGACACAGCTTTAAGGGGCTTGTTAGACACCCCTATAAATGACTCCATCTAAAAAATGACACCTCTTAAAATATTCAAAACAGGATATAGGAAGTTTGTTAACCTTATAGGTGTTTCACTGAAATTAAAGCAAAGTGGAGGTAACAATTTAAAAATAACTTTTTTTTGCAGATTTGCAATTTTAAACCAATATTTTCTGAAGCACAATAGATGATAACAACAAAAGACAACTCAGTATTGATTTCCCTGATTCTGATGTTTTTAGAGATATGCCACATGTGGCCTTAGTGCACTATTTGACTCAATCACAAATCTTAGAATAGGAGGAGCACCTACTGGACTTTGAAGTCTCATTTTCATTAGGATATTTTTTAGGCACCATTACAGGTTTGCGGACACCCTAAGGTGCCAAAATGTAATAAACACCCCTAAAAATACCCCATATTGGAAACTACACTCCTTAAAAAATATGTCCAGAAGGTGTACTGGGTGTATTGAACCCACAGGTGTTTTACAGATATTTTTCAGCATTAGGCTGTGAAAATGAAAAATTTATTTTTTTTTCAATAGTATGAAATCATAAAAGCTTTGCACTGGGCCTACCAAGGTGTGAAATGGTTCTGGTCGGGATAGGAAAAGCTAAGACCCCCCTTATGGTTTCATTAAGGTGAGTCCCAATTTGTCTACATGCCATTTTGTGAAAATAGGTCTTCCCGCTGTTAGTAAGCATGAGAAAATGCCCTTTTTCTTTCAGTCTGCTTGTAGGGAGCCCAGGAGAGGTAAGCTGTTCAACCTTTCCTTTTCTGGGGTGGGGCTGTTTTGGGGCGTCGGGGGCTGCATCTATATAGTGTTTAGGATTTTTATTGACAAAGTTTAAATCGGCAAAGGGTTTTTTTGGGATCGAAAAATTTTCCCGTCATGCGATAATTAAGGTTAAATCTGTGCATCTCTATTAAGATCGGCCTTTTTCGGGGCTTCCCCAATTTTTGGGGGCCGCAAATCGATTACGAATGAGCAGGGTGAGAGTGTGTGCGACGTCTGATGGGGTGGTATGGGTTTCGATTGGGTGGAAAAAAAACACATGACCCTTTTTTAAAAGAACAGCGTTTTCCCGTTTCGCCTCAGGTCTCTCAGGTTCTGGGATGGACCCGCGTTTTGCCCGTGGCCAAACAGTCAGCGAAAATTGTTATTTTGAAGAGAAACCTCTACTATTTGCGTAAAAAATTCCAAATTTGTTAGATTAGGGATTTTGAACATTTTTGTAGTTAGTAGGAATTTTAAAGAGAATCACCACTGTAAATTCAGGCGGGGGGAGCGGGGGGGGGGGGGCCCGGGCGAAAAGACAAACTTAACTAAAAGAACATGGATAAAGTTCACCCGATTAGGTAGACATTGTGTGGGGAAAATCTTTTTATTAAAAAGTTTGTATTGAAATATTTCTGGTATTGGGAGCCTGAATTATATTGGTAAAAATAAATTTTGTAATGCAGGTCTCTTTGTTGTGC
>JAODAL010041548.1:0-35762 GCA_025379985.1 Phyllomedusa bahiana | reverse complement strand
AATTTTTAAGAGGCTTAATATCAGAAATTTATACAATACTTTCACATCCTTCCCCAGATAAACTAGTGAAACATGGCTACATGGCCAAGTGGGAAAACTATGCTCAAAGGGAGATTACAAGGGGGGAATGGCAAGAGATATGGCAAAGGGCAGCGCAAACATCTTGCTGCAATCTATATAGAGAAAATCAATATAAAATACTAATGCTATGGTATTACACTCCCACTGTGCTACATAAATTTAACCCTCTAATACCGAATATTTGTTGGAGATGCCTTTCAGCTCCAGGAAATATTTTTCATATATTCTGGGAATGCTCTAAGATTAGGGAATTGTGGAGAGCAGTAAAACTTATAATTAAAGATATGACTGGATTGAAACCACCCCTGGATCCTTTATTCTATTTGCTGAATTTAACAAATACTGAAAGTAGGAGGCATACAATGAAGATGATTGTGCATGTCCTCACCGCGGCGAGATGTTTGGTTGCTGTGTTCTGGAAGAGGCAGGATTCTCCCACTTTGATGGACTTAACACAGAGAATTAAAGACGTCCGTCATATGGAGTATCTTACAGCTTCACTGAATAATACCCTTGATTTGTTCTACGCGATCTGGGATGTATGGGACAAGTTTGTATTAGAAAAAGGCCTTTGACATAAAAGTGGCTCATAACACGGAATTTCTAATCCATAAACTAAGCCGTATTAAGCTCAGCTTGCAGATATCCCCTCCCCAACCCCTTAATGTTCATCCCTGGTGTGTCCTGTCATGTGATGTAGTGTTTAGCTTCAAAGTTCATTTCGGCTGTGAATGGTTAAAAGGCGCTGGAATGACTATGCCTCCAATCTCGAGAGCGCTAATGTAATATGTGTCCCACAAATATGTTAGTGTATGTTATTGCTTTACAGTATGGTAATGCTATAGAGAATTGGTTAATTAGTTGCAAATATTGAAACATGCCTTCTCTTGAAATGTTTTATTAATGTATGAATATGTAAAACTCTATTCAATAAAAACACAGTTTATCAAAAAAAAAAAAAATCGTTTATTTTCAGAAGATTCTAATAGAAATGTGTTCAGCGTATACGGCGCTTTACGCAGTTCCTCCCCGGCTGGTGGAGTGCGAAGCAAAACGAATCGATTCTCAGCAGCAATTGACTTGCTCACGGATAGTTTTTTCTAGCTGCCCCCTTTTTTAATCTTCAAGGTGCTATTTTCCCGTGTCAGCCCCCCTCTAAATACGCCCTTCATAGTGTCCCACACTGTACTGATGGGGAGCTGAGTCCATATTACCTGAAGAAATTCCTCCAAATCTGACGCCAATTTAACTGTATCCATTAGGGGCAGCCAGAGAGCATTAAAATCTCCACCGCCTCATATTTCCTATGGATAAATCAGGAATTTTAATCTGTATCAGCATTGGCGAATGATCAGAAATGGAGCGTGTAAGATACTCAGTTTTATTTAACCATTTGACACAGCCGTTTGATTACCCAAAGCCATATCTTATTCTAGACAATGTGTTATCGTACTAGAATAACAGGAATGTGAAACTCTTTAGGGTGGTTTAGAAACGCCAGTTTGTCTACAAGTTCCAACTCTCCTTTCATGTGTCCAAAACGGAGTCAATGCTGAGGGTAGTAGTACATTATTTGTGATAATTTATCCCCAATGTGGGTCCACCACAGTATTAAATCCCCCATAATAAGAACTGGGACTTTCAGGAATAACCATCACACAAAGTTAAGCACCTGTTTTTAAAGGTACTGAAATTATAGGGGTGGAGGTATATAAATGTTTACCAAAACAAATGTTGCAAAGTATATATTTTACAGTATACACATATATATATCCCATCCCCATCTCTCTCAATAGCCAGATATTCAAAAGGAATGGATTTATGGGCGGATGATACTGACGCCCCTTGAATAATTACTGGGAAATACAATGACCCCGCCCAACCCACCCATGCCCTTTGAAGCCATTTTACTGTATTGGACACCATATGTGTCTCTTGAATAAACAATATAGCTGGCTGATATTGGGAAAGAAAATTAAACATCGCATATCTTTTTGTTTGGGTACTCAGTCCCCTGACATTCCAGGGAGCAGTTTTTATCTTATCCGCCATCTAACATCCTGTGTCCATTAAGTGACCAAGTTACTTTAACTGTCAAGATGATGGATGGAAGCCGTCCGACCTGCCTCACAAAGTAAGCAAAAGCATTCTGGAGATAGATAAACCCTCCCCCCCCTCAGAAATAAACATGTAAACCCACAATTGTAAAATATTACAAAATACAAGAAATTAAAAATGTGCAAAATTGTAAACAGCCCTAAAAATGGGCTCAAGTCCTCCATACGACCGGAAGTGGAATGGCAACATTTAAACTGCATAGAACAAGACTAACAGTTTTTTCTCCAACCACCCCCTGCTCCTAAAAAATGTATTTTAATATGAAACATAGAACCGGGTTGGAGCAGGACAAAAAAATAAAGCAAGGAAATCAGAGAGGGGAAGTGAAGAAAATGTGTACAGTGGTGATCACTTATCTCTCCCGGAATCCTCTGGAAGCTGCGCTTTGATGGAGGATTCATTCTGGTCAATCCACTGCATAGCGTCTCTTGGAGTTTCAAAGAAATGCGTAGAGTTTAACGCCACCACTCGGAGTCTGGCTGGGAATAGCATGGCGTTATTGCACCAAAAAAGCGCCCGGAGCCGCCTCTTGACATCCTGGAACCTGCGCTCTTCTTTTTTGAAACCTCTGTAGAGAAATCCGGATAGAAGGAGATCCGACAGCCGTCCCCCATGACGTCCTGCTGAAGGCGGCTTTTGCGCAGTATAGTGTCTCTATCTTTAAAGTGCAGCAGCTTAACCAGCACTGATCTAGGCGGGGCCCTGGAGGTAATGGGCGCATTGGGACCCTGTGCGCCCTCTCAACTGCAAACAGAGAAGTAAAGGGGGTCCTTTCCAAAGATATTAGTGAGCCAGGTCTCAAAGAACTCTGAGGGGTTTGGGAAAGCCCTCTTTTTTTTCGGGCTCCCACGATGCGCACATTGTTTCTGCGGGAGCGATTTTTCCCCCATCATCCGTCTTGGCGAGTAGTGCCTTAATCATCTGAGAATGCGACTCCCAGTCCCGCTGCATAGGAGTGGGAAATTTATCCTCCAAATCACTGATTTTTGGTTTCAGCAGCTTTGACCCGCTCAGCATATCTCTGAATATCATGCCGCATGATGTTGATATCCTCTTTAAGACCGCCAACTTGTGTAGTCAGGGTGGATAAAGCAGTATGGCATTGGTGAACAGCTTGAAGCACAACCCTCAGCGTAGGCTCCTCTGTATCTTGCTGTGCTTGTAAACTAGGAGTGACCTGTGTATTTGTTTTAGGTCTGGCTCCTGTATGCATGCTGCTGGCACTTATCTCTTCCTGTGCTCTTTGCTTGTCTGTCACAGCTTAATGCTTGTATATCTCCAGCATCCCGCTGTTGCTTTTGGGAGACTCTGTGCCAGAGGAAGATGTGGAAGGGTTGTGGGCATATTGGGCTAATTTAGCCAGTGTCCCATGCGGTACCTCTGCTTGCTTCCCTGCTGTTCTTGCAGAGCCACGCTTGTCCCCGGGCTTCTTGTTCAGTCCACTCTCCCACCTTCTGTGGCTCCTTGTTGCTGCGAGTCATCGCAACACAGTTCTGGACAGTGACCAGAATAATCCAGAGATTATTAGAAACAGATCTGCTTGTTGTCAACGTAGTTTGTAAGTCCTATGCCTGCTCCAACACAGGATTTACAGGGCAAGTTTCTGGAGCTCCTCTTAGATGCTGCCGCTCAGCTTTTCCAGTAGGCTCCGCCCCCCAGAATGAGAGGGTCTTTAGATCTCTCATTCAATAGGAATCAGTGCATAGCTTGTTGCTTGACTGGTTCCTATGGTAAACTGTCAGTCACGATGTCGGGCCATGCCCACAGGGCCGGGCCGGCATCGTGACGTACAGACAACCCGGAAGGCATTCTCTGCCCCCGGTGCTGTCTGTAGGAAGGCGGAGCTGCGACGGATCGCCCGTTGCGTGCGCTGCTGCCCCGACAGAGACGCAGGAGGAGCGATCTCCTACTGCGTCTCTCTTAGTTATTGCGACCCGATCGTCGCGATAATTAAGGGGTTACCTGGCCCCCTCCCCCCCCCCCCGAGCAATCGGGGGCGGGCCGACGCTGCGGGATGTCAGCTGTAATATACAGCTGACACCCCGCGCCGATCGCGCGAACTCTGCTTTAGTTAAAGTGCTTTACCTGTTCCAGCTGTAATGCGCCTCGAAATGCCGTAGCGAAGCTATATATATGTAGCTACGCTATGGTTCTCCCGGACTTTTAAAAATGTATTAACAGGGCTGCGCCTGATGTCGGGCTGAAAAGACGCCAAATATCTGGCGCAACGCTACGTTCATACATGTCGCCCACAATGTATGAGGCCGACGGCCAATCCGAGTGGGACCTGGCGGAATATACAATATGTTGCATATTCCGCCGGATTTTTTAAGGGAGGGTAAAACATCTGTGCTAAAGACTACAGCAAGGATTTTTCACTGCTGTCTATGCGGCACAGGGTACCGTTGGAATTTTGGCGGATTCAGAATACTGAATCACATGATTGCTGGCCAAATTCAGTTGTCTACATAAGGATAGTTGTGCTGCCTTTTCCTTCTAAATTCAAGAATTAGTACTCCAGACTTCTGTAGCCTTTCTTGGAATGAAGTAGCTGCCTGGCATCTACCTTTGTCGGCCATATTAGGGTATTTACAGAAAAAAATGGGACATAAATTTCTCAAAAAACACTGAAATAAGGCCAAACTCACAGCTCAAAGGCTGGACTGAAACTGAACCCAGTAAAGAGGCAACACCTGCCCCTATGCTATTTAGGAAAAATAAACAGGTGCAGCTGATTGCCGAGCAGTAGCTCACACACTCCACCACTAGAAGAACAACTAGACTGCACATTAAATTGATACCTATTCACACAGTATGCAGAAAAGCCATAGTACAATACATTAGGAAACTATACAAATGAAAAAATACCGGTAAGACAACCACTCACACACCTTCAATATATGAGGGAGGTGGTTGCTGGTATTGTAACTGCATATAGATTAAAACGTTAAACGGGTGTTGTAAAGCAAAAACGTTTTGGTACACCATGCTGGGTCAGCCCATTACGCCTTTCTATTCGATTAGGCGGCTGCCCCTCACTTTTTGGGTGTCCAAAACAAAATGCAGTACCCTTGCCCCAAATCTTTTTGGGCAAAAAATCACATACTGAAAAATATCAAAAAATTTAGGATTAGTTAATACAGTGGCCAATATGCAAATGCAAGCCCCGTCAAAAGGGTCCTCATTTCTTGCAAGTCCCTTACCTAACAATTTTCAGAAAAAATGGGGCATTAAAATTCTCAAAAAAATGAAAAAAGGCCATACTCGCAGCTCAAAGGCTGGACTGAAACCGAACCCAGTAAAGAGGCAACACTAGCCCCCATGCTACTTAGGAAAAATAAACAGGTGCAGCTGATTGCTGAGCAGTAGCTCACACACCCACCACTAGGGGAACAACTAGACTACACATTAAATTGATACCTATTCACACAGTATGCAGAAAATCCACAGTACAATACATTGGGAGACTATACAAATGCAAAAATACCGGTAAGACAACCACTCACACACCTTTAATATATGGGGGAGGTGGTTGCTGGTATTGTAACTGCATATAGATAAAACGATAAACGGGTGCCAGTAATGCAAATACGTGTGGTACACCATGCTGGCTCACAGCCTATTACGCCACTACATATTAGGGTATGTTGACAAGTCAGACTTTACCTATTGAAAAATATGCATGTAATCCTTGCCAGAAATGCCAGGCAACACCTCAGATTTCTGCAGAGGACTTTTGTCTTCACAGAGTCAGTATTCCCCTCTGATTCGGATGCGAGTTAGCCTTGTTTCAATAGACAATTTTTTTCCTCACCATGTATGTAAAATCTGTTTAGTAGAAATTTTGTACTTTTATTTGTATATCGCAGACTGGCTATTCAAATGAATGGCAGCCGCATTACAGTAGGATTTTAACATGGAATTTGAAGCAGAATAACTAGTTTAAAGAGTACCTATCACCTTCAGAGAAACCTCATGAAGTAACAGAAGACTAAAATATGAAGACTTTCTCAAATATGCCTCATTAGGAAGATCAAAGCATTTCACCTGTTATTCCAGTTTTTTTAAAAAAAAGTGCTGGCCCTTTAAGACAGCTCTGAAGTCGGGCCAAGTCGGTACATGACAGCTTGATGGATCACTATGTTGACAGTTGACTGCTTCTGAACTGGGAAAGCCAACTGTGCAGGGAGGAGCCTGTAAGTCTACATCATGTGCACACAAGCAGCAGTGTAATATAGATGCCTGTAGTCTATGGAGGAGGAGGCTGAAGCAACAGGTAAACTCTGTCACACTATGTCCTCAGTGTCCTGTGCCTGCAGTGTATGTAGTGAGAGACTCAGATTACCTTGTGCAAGCAGCCATGTCCTCAGCTCCCCCTGCACAGTTGGTAAAACCTGTCCCCCTGTAAAACCGAGGGAAATAATCTGGATTGCTAACGACATGTATTTGAGGAAAGACTTATAATTTTATCTTCTATCATTTTTTGTGTGTTTGTGTGGAGGTGATAGGTACTCTTTAACTCCTTAACGACCACCCACCGTCTTTTGACGGCGGGCATTTCAGGTCATTCTTCTGCAGCGACGTCTTTTGGCGTCACTGCAGACATCGGAGTTTGCGGCTCCAGGCACCACAGCAGCGCTGAGAATGGGGCTGTACTACACAGCCCTGATCCCCCGGGAGCTCTGCAAGCACTGGGGAGGGGGGGGGAAAAACTGCTCCGGTGTTTAAACCCTTTGATTGCCGGGACGTCACCAGCGCAAATCAAAGGGTTTCCTGCTTGTGGGTGTGGAAAAAGCCCCGTGACCCAACAGAGCCCGGGGAAATGGGTGCACAGTCCGCCCTTGGAACCTAGAGTAGTCCCCCGGGCTGTCTGTGTAAGAAGCATGTCGGGCAGCCTGTGTCGTGACACAGTTATAAAAGTATTTGCATATTGAATATGCTTAAAAACATTTCCAAGTGTGTAGAAAAAAAAAGAAAAAAAAAAACGTTCTCCCTTTATGAGATTTAAAAAAAAAGTAAAAAACATAAAAAGTGTAAAAAAAGTAAAAAAAAAAAATAAAAAATAAAAAATTTAATATAAAAATTTGTGAACATTCACACACAAAAAAAAAACCCACACACATTACCCCACGACCGTAAAACCCGTAGAATTAATCTAAAAAATTATTAAATGTGAAAAGTGAAAGGGTTTTAAAAAAAAAAATTTTAAAACTAAAAAAATTTAAAAAAAAAAAAAAAAATTCTGCAATTATTTTTCGGGAAACCCATTATAGGGGAAAGGGCCCGCTGGGGAAACACAACCTATAACCGGTTTGTTTTCCCACCCATTTTAAAACAGGTCCCTTATTTAGCTCCCTTTAAACACCCCCACCGTTTTTTGAGGGGGGGGGGTTTTCGGTTTGTTTGTCTGTAAAGCGACGCCCTTTTGGCCCCCCCTGCAGACTTTTCGGGGGTTTGCGGATTTTTCCGCCCCCGGTGTTTTCCCCCCTTTTTGATTGCCACGGACCCTTTCCCCGCAGCGAAATCAAAGGGTTTTTTCCTGCTTGTGGGGTTGATGGGACACCCCGGTTTGTCCGACGGGACCCCGGGAAAAAACGGCTGCACAGTCGGGCCCTGGGGACCTAAATTTAGCCCCAGAGCTGTCTTGGGGTAATAAGCCAGTGTCAGGACTCCTGTGTGTGCCCCCTGACCCACTCCCTGTGTAAGACTTGTCACGGGTTAAAATTGTATTGCCCTATATGAATATGCTAATAAAATTACTAAGTGTTTTTTAAAAAAAAAAAAAAAAGTAAAACAGTTCTTCCTTTTCATGGGGGTTTAAAACAAAAAAAAAAGGAAAAAAAAAAAAAGTTTTAAAAAAAAAAAAAAAAAATTAAATTTAAAAAAATTAAAATAAAAAAAAATTTTTTAATAAAAAATAATTTTTGTGCAACATTAAAACCCCACAAAAAAAACCCCACCCCAAAAATTAGGTTTCCCCACGACCGTTTTAAAAACCCCTAGAATTAATTAATTTTAAATTTTTAAGTGTGGGAAATTTCATGGTGTAAAAAAAAAATTTTCAAAAAAACAAAAAAAAATTTTCCATTTTTTTTTTTTTTTTTTTTAATTTTTGCTATTTTTTTAAGTGAACTTAAGCTAAATTTCCCCCATTAAAAATACAATGTTATTGAATAAAACGATCCCCCATACAACCCGCGTCATTGGAAAAAAAAAAAAATTACCAAAATGTTGGGAAAAAAAAAGAGGCAAAAAAAATAAAAAAAATGTTCTGGGGATTAACTAAATTCCCGGTGTTCCCGGGTTTAAAGGGGTTTTAAAGTGGTTGTGTGAAAATTTTCCCTTAAATCTTATTGTCCTTTTTTTGTCAAGGTCGGGGCCCAACCCCAAAACTTAAACTATTTCCCGACCCCTTTTGGGATATATAGGGTTTTATAGCCCGCGAAACAGGTTTTGGGAAAACCCTGGGCCCCCCTCCAAAAAAGAGCTCCCAAAACTACTGGGTCTGTGCAGTTGCCATTAGAGGAGATTACACAGCCAGGGACGCAACTAAAAATGGCTTATCCCTTTTTGCAGCTCTGATAAATTGCCCCTTTTAACCAGGACAGCAACATCTTATATACCCACCAAGCTAGCGCACCACACAGGAGCTACCGGATGTCGATATTGAAAGTAGTAAAAGTAGTCATAATAATGTGAATCGACTGTGTATATAATCTGTTTTCTTGCAGCTTCTGAGACTATGAATTATGTTGAGATTCTAGAGCTTGTAAAATTTTTCCTTTCTTCCTATTTTTTTGCAGGGCCAGTATAAAAGAATCATCAAAACAACATTTTTCCCATCATCCTCGCTGCCGATCTCCTCCGCAAGTAGAACGTACAATGTATTGACAGCTGTAGCCTGCATGCGAGACAACAACCAACGCAACACGGCTCCGTACAGCGGTGGAGACTGACACCGGAGCATTTTCATATGTTTCGCTATTGAGTGGTGCCCGAGAGATGCCAGGAGACCAGCTGCCATGCATGTTCATTCAGTGAGCTCGGCTTGTAAAGAGTGCGGGATAAATGTTGACAACGGAGATGTGTGAAGCTTTCTCTATAGGCAAATTGTGTCATTATATAATATAAGAATTTAGGAGACACTACAGAGAAGCACTCAAAAACAGTACCCTTTTAACCAGTCGAGTCACATTGTTATGACCAACAGCTATTATCCAGAGTAACCACCCTGTAGAGCACGGACAGCAGCTAGACAGGCTGGGAGTGACTCGATAAGATACTGGTAGGTGGTCACAGGCATATGGGGCCGACTGCATCCCACAGCTGCCGGAGGGTCCATAGAGCCAACAACACCATCCAAGGGCTCCCACAGCTGCTGGAGGGTCCTGACCAACCCACCATTGGGGCTCCCAGCTGCTGGAGGGTCCATAGAGCTAACCAACATCCAGGGGCTCCACCAGCTGCGGAGGGTTCCATAGAGCCACAACACATCCAAGGGCTCCCCAGCTGCTGGAGGGTCCATAGAGCTAACCCCCATCTCAGGGGCTCCCACAGCTGTGGAGGGCATGAGCCAACCATACCAGGAGCCACAGCTGCTGGAGGGTCTGAGCCAACACCACCATCCAGGGGCTCCCACAGCTGCTTGCAGGGTCCATTAGAGCCAACACCACCATCAGGGCTCCCACAGCTGTGGAGGGTCATAGAGCCAAAACACCTCAGGGGCTCCAATGCTGGAGGATCCATAGAGCCAAACACACCATCCAGGGGCTCCCACAGTGCTGGGGGTCTAGAGCAACACAATCCAGGGGTCCCACAGTGATGGAGGTCCATACCACACCATCCATCGGGGCCCCACAGCTGCTGGAGGGTCCATAGAGCCAACACCACCATCCAGGGGCCCACAGCTGCTGCAGGGTCCCTGAGCCAACACACCATCCAGGGGTACCAGTGCTGGAGGGTCCATAGAGCAACACCACCATCCAGGGGCCCCACAGCTGCTGGAGGGTTCCATAGAGCCAACACCACCATACAGGGGCCCCACAGATGCTGGCAGGGGTACCTATATGAGCCAACACCACCATCCAGGGGTCCCACGTGTGGAGGTCATAAGTGAACACACCATCAGGGCTCCCACAGTGCTGGAGGGCCATAGAGCCAACACCACCACCCAAGGGGCTCCCACAGTGCTGGGTGTCATAGAGGAACACCACCATCCAGGGCCCCACAGCTGTGAAGGACATAGGCCAACAACACCATCCAGGGGCTCCCACACATGCTCACTTGGGTTCAAGTCTGGGGAATTCTGAAGCCAGTGTAATACTTGGAAGTCCTGGTGAATATGGATAATTGCTTCCTTGCTTGACCACATCCAGTTTAAAGGGAAATTTGCATCAGAAAAGGGTATCTTTGTTCAAAACAACTGGTACAAGTTGTAAAAACAGGCTACGCTCCCTTGACAGAAAAAAATTAAAGGAAAAAAGGAGAAAGTCTTAAAACATAACTTTTAATAAATAGCTATATAAAATAGTCACACAAATAGTCTCTCCTAAACAAGATAAAACCAAAGAGCAAAAACATAGGTGTCAAAAATTGGGGATACGGGACCAACAAAGGAAACCCTAGAAGGCCCTGGAGCAAAAGATGGCTACACGGACCCTACCATAAGAAATCAGGGTGTTCGCCCCAATAAGGGTGTCCCTGTCCGGAACCTCACCCTGAACACACACAAAACACTAGTATTCCTTCTGGTCCCGCCCCGATCAGCCCCGTAGGAGCAAAAGGCTCACTTATCACCTCAGGGGACAGATAGGCATAAGGCTATGTTCACACGGCTTATTTCGGGGCGTATTTACGGACGTATTTACGCCGGCAAATACATCCCGAAATATGTGTCAAATACGTGTCACAAAGTGTGGCGCGTATTTCGTGTCGTAAATACAATCCCCATTCTTTACTAGGGGATAATTTGTCGCAAATACACCTCAATAATTGACATGGGACTTAATTTTATGATCGTATTTATGGACGTATTTACGCCAACAAATACGTCACGAAAGTACGACTCGTGTATTTTACATTGGAATCAATGCTAATCTAATTGTTCATTATTTTAGGCGTATTTCAGGACGTAATTGCAGGTGTAAATACGTCCGTAAATACGCCCCAAAATAAGCCGTGTGAACATAGCCTAAATAGCGACCAAAAGATAAGAAATGTAAGAAGGCTAACAAAAGCCACAAAAAACACAGTATAATAAATAGCCCCTAAAAATTTTTTAGAAAAGGAGCAAGTATGTAAGTCTAAACTGTATATGACATCATAGTAATGGACAGAAGGGGCAGTATGGGGTGGTAGGGAACAGTGTAAGGCAGAGGTACCTTATAGGATAAGACCTCCAGAGGACGTACTGCTAAACAAACACTGCTATTTATAATTACCTACCGGAACATGCATCCATCCCCATAGACTGCCGAGTGCGGTCGGTCCATAGAAAGTATCCGTCTCAAACCCTGTTAGGGTATAACAGTGTAGGCTGTGAGTTGCAGAGAGACCAACGCTACCATCCAGTGGCTCCCACACAGGCTCAATTAGGTCCAAGTCTGGGGAATTCTGGAGCCAGAGTAATACTTGGAAGTCCTGGTGAATATGGATAATTGCTTCCTTGCTCGACCATATCCAGTTTAATGGGACATTTCCATCAGAAAAGGATATCTTTGTTACAACCAGTATTCCTGGAAAACATTTTTTAATGAATCTTTGGCAGTATTTATTTTTTTTATTACGGCGGTTCTATGCAAAAAATTACATATAAAATCTTGTTCTTCTTTAGCTGTGACAATAAAGAGATAAAACTCCTGAATGGTAGGGAAGACTAATCTCACGTTACTGCAGCTGTTGCTTATCTCCGTGTAGTATCAGTAACAATAGCAGTTAATGACATGATGAACGTTCTTTTGTTCTCTGGATAGGGATAGATAAGATTAGACTAGACTGGCAGAGCAATGACAATAGCAAAACATGACAGGATAGTGAGTTCATCTTTTTATGCACTGGGGGGTTCAGCTTTCTTCACATTTACCAGGTGCTGCTGATAACACTTAGGCTATGTCTACACAGCACAGGATTACAGTCAGATTTTTAAGCAAATTTAGTATCTACAATCTGCAAAAATCCGACTGTAACCATTGCCTATAGACCTCAATAGAACATCTGTGTTAGTCTACAAAGCTTGGACTTTCTACTGGAGGCTTTCTAAGCCACCGGCCCTCCACCAGAATATAGCACATGTATCTTCCAGTGGATTCCTATTGGATTCCCATACAGTCATTGTACTGGGTCGGTGGAAAATCCAAAAACTGACCGCAGTTTTCAGCGCAAACCCGCACCAAAAACCACAGTCCAGTAATGTTAAAATGCCATCAGATTTTAGACGACATTTTAACATTTTCTGGTGACTGCCTTACCTTTTCTTTGGGAAAAGAACCTTTAAAACAAAACCCCCTGCCGCTTTGGCACTAAGGGGGAAATCAGAAAGACAAACCCGGAAGCCATGTCTAAAACCCCCCCCCCAAAAATTTAATTTTTAAAAAATCATACATGCTCACCATAAAAAGTGCTCGCCCTCAGGGGAACCTTTCATTGCCCCCCATTTTCAGTGGGAATTATTGACCCCATAACAGTGTCGCCATTCAGTGCAACCATCATTGCCCACCATGAACAGTGGAAGTCATATATTGACCCATAGCAGTGCTGCAATCAGTGCCAACCATCATTTGCCTTCATAACAGTGCAGTCAATTTTGACACACACTTAGCAGTGCTCGCACTTACCGTACAAACCATACATTCGCCCACCATACAGGGCAGTTCAATATTGACCAACCAAGCAGTGTACATATGTGCAACCATACAATTGCCACCATAAAGGTGCAGTCATATAGTGCCACCATAACAGTGCTCGCCATACAGTGCCAACCAAACAATTCCCACCAAAACAGTGCTTGCAATACAGTGCCAACCATACATTGCCCACCATAACAGTGGCAGTCATATATTGACCACCATAGCAGTGCTCGCCATATCGTGCCAACCATACATTGCCCACCATAACAGTGGCAGTCATATATTGACCACCATAGCAGTGCTCGCCATATCGTGCCAACCATACATTGCCCACCATAACAGTGGCAGTCATATATTGACCACCATAGCAGTGCTCGCAATACAGTGCCAACCATACATTGCCCACCATAACAGTGGCAGTCATATATTGACCACCATAGCAGTGCCATCAGTTGAATTCAGCTGTCAAATGTTGAATATTACTTTCTGAAGAATGAGCATAGAGAAAGCATATTCAAGTCTTAAAGCGGTTTTGCTATGAAGTTAAATTGACGTGGGAAGCTTACAAATTAAATAATAAACATTTTCACCATTCTTCATCATTAAAAATTCTGGACCATTTTTGTCTTAGCTGCTCCTTTAGTGATCCATTGTTTACAGCTCGTCTCCAGGGGATACGACCAGGGCTGTGAGCTAATCTGTCCTGATCGCACATGCTCAGACATCACCTCTCCTCTCAGGCAGCTACTGAGTGTTCAAACCCCAGGAGCTGTCATTCTATTCCCGTCCTCTGTACTCCTTAGTAATTAGTCAAACAGTGCAAATAAATAAAATAAGAAACCTCAATCAGGTCTGTGCATTGATAAAGAGAAAAAAAAATCCACAGGTTTGGTCCTGCAGGGATTTGAACCTAGGACCCTTGTGTCTGGAGGTAAAAACTTTACCTCTAGACTACAATGTAGTTATACACAGCTCTTCGTATAAACAGACCTTTCTTTAACTAGAGAGAGGAAAGGCTCGGTGATGTCATCCTGCTGGGTCACATGATCTGCAATTCAAAGAAATCACACACGCCCCCTTCTGAGCACACAGAGCTGAAGAGCTGGATACAGGAGGTATGAAA
Organism: Phyllomedusa bahiana; assembly: GCA_025379985.1. Lineage (NCBI taxonomy): Eukaryota > Metazoa > Chordata > Amphibia > Anura > Hylidae > Phyllomedusa > Phyllomedusa bahiana. Next base: position 21,596 of record JAODAL010041548.1, on the reverse strand, counting down.
TGAGATCGTGGCAAAACCCCTTTAAAGGCTGGGGTCCGCACAGAGGGGTATTGGGGCCTGCTTGTAGGGCACAATAAAGTCAATTGACCGCACTCAAAAGTAGATGCAAAAGAAAATATTTATTATAGTCCACAGGCTCCAAATGTGCAAATACAGATACAGGTGACCTTAAATAACGTTTCGGTCAAAAGACCTTTGTCAAATAGTCATTGCAAATAAACATAAACATAGAATAAATGTACAATTCTAAATATACATATAATAAACAATACAAAACACAAATATATACATATTTACATGCGTCCACATAGATTGGTATAAATATTGAAAATATTGTATACATGAAGTAGGGAAATCCACTTTGTAATGTGAGATCTAGAGGTGCTGCATCACATGATGTATCCAAACTGAGCACCAAATGGGTGGATATATGTAACATTACAACTTGCATTATTACAGGGGATATTGGCATACAGCTCTGAATAAGTAAGTATATTTCATAAAAGGGTATTCACAGTGAATAAATAATCATCTTTACAGTGATGCAGAAAAGAATAAATCTATACATATGAGAACAAGTAATCCTGCCTAAATCCCTGTTATGCCCTTCCAAAACCTACCAAAGTGTAGGCAAGGAAGAAGTATAAACGGGCCGTAGCCCAACGAGAGAAGGAGCCATCTGGTGAAGTGGAGAAGGGAGCAGGCATAAACAGCGTCACGTGCGGCAGCACCGCCGGAAACGGAAGTCCTCGTGACGCTACTTCTGGTGCTTGTAGAGCACCTCTGCTTTATGTAGATTGCAGTTATTGTCCTCGGACAAGAACTCTGCCCTTAAAGGGGTTGTCTCACCAAGCTGTTCCTCAGAGCTATAACCAGCATCAGGCTCACAATTCCTGTTTAGGTTGTGTGTGGGTCTATAGCAGTGACTCGCATTTCAGCCCTGCTATTCCTAGCTATCCCTGTTACAATGACATGAGTGCAGGAGGTTTATAATCTGTAGTGCACAAGGCTACAGAGCTCTAAGGATTAAAACTTGTCATTAACTTAGGTAAACAAGCTCCAAAGAAGACTCTTCTGGGAGTGACTCACCGTGGTCGAAAGGCAGCTTGGCGCAATCAGATAAGCGACAGAGGAGAGGTGGGAAGAGGTGGTCGATAATGTAGAGAAACTTGTGTAAACTAGCAGTAGATAAAAATCTGAACAAGGTAAAATCAAAATGGCAATGTATTTGGTGATAGGCTTCATTAAAGGGGTTGTCTCACTACATTGATTCACCTTACCTCAGTCCTGTTTTCTTGGTTTCACTTTGAATTCAGGGGCGTGTTTACTGGCTTCTATAAGGCTGCAGTAGAAGACAGGTCTGTAGCTATAGCAACCAGTCCTGCCAGCCTATCAGGAGAGATCAAACAGGTCTGTAGCTATAGCGACCTTAGGAGCTGATGCAGCCCATACAAGAGGGGTTATCTCAGTATATGTAGGACATTGATAATGCACATATATTGTAAAGTGACTTGTTTTTGCAAGATTTTTAACATAAAAAGCAATCCTTGTAGTGAGACAACCCCTTTAACCTTTCCCTACATGTTAAAAGCTCATAATTGTGGTGAAAAAACCTCTTTAAGTGGATGCATTTTCTATTATAATCACAGTCCTGTATATTAATGGTAAGTGTGTTATTGTGTCTACATTTATACATGTATTACATGCATGCGGCACACTTCTGTTTATTCAATAAAACAACTACATTTTGCAATATTGTATTTTTGATTTTCTTTCTTTATACAAGATCAGTGAGGTAAATCATTAACCCTTTTCTGAAGAAATACATGTGTAGAATAGGGAGGAGGGAGCCAAACGGCGGTTGGATCCTCATAAATTCAGATAGGCCCCTATTTCTGCACATGCCCGATTTCCTTTATTCTATCCAGACATGTTCCGACAAGACTCCACAGTCGCTGTATACGCCCCTATATCAAGCAAGGAACATTTATCTATTAATGGTGCCCACTTTACCAGGCTCCTATAAACATAATAGAGGTAAAGTGAATGGGAATGTTTTGGGGTATCTGATGTGTGGTTTAAGGGCGAAAAGGAATTATATCGCTGTTTTTCATGATGGCTGGGGGCTGGCAAGGAGTCTTAATGCATCCCCATGTGAGGAATGTTAAATGGCTTTTCTCACCATGCTGAGTCACAATCAGTTTTACACTCACACTCTGTCTCCTCAGGCTGTTGGGTGTTCTATAGCAATGACTAGCATATTAAGCTTCTTTGTAACTAGCTGAGCCCTTACATGACAAGTGCAGGAGATGTTCTCTCTTCAGTAAACTAAGGGTACATGTGCTGTGAGGACTCAAAACAGATAGCAGAGTAATGGTCGCGTAACCAGGTGACTATAGAAACCTGTGTGCACTCAGAGCACATAAAATATCTCTTATCTCATGACTAAAGTAAAATCTGTTGACCAATGTATTTAGTAAAAGTCTTGAATTACCTGTCCCTTGTCATGGGGGCTGGCGCGGGTGCCATCGCCCCCCTGCGGCCGCCCCCCTGCCCGCATGGGGTCCGGCGCGGGTGCCGCGGCCGCCCGCGACCAGCCCCTTGCTGCCCGGGTCCCGGCGCCGGCTCACTTACCCATCCACGCTCCTGTGAACGCTGCTCCTGCCTGTCCCGGCGCGCGTACCCGCGCCCGTAATTTGTCAATTGCCGGCTGATGGTCCTATATAAGGTACACGCCCCCTGCATTCTCTGCCAGATTGTTGGTGTGCGTTAGTAAGTCTTGAGCGAGTTTGGAGTCCGTTTGATTACCCGTGTACCAGTCCGTTCCGCTACGTTTCCTGACTTTGACTGTTAGCCACCTGTCCAGTCCGTCTGGCTGTCTCTGTACACGATCCTCTGACGCCAGTCCTGACCTCCTGCCTGTCCCCGACTACGTCTCTGGATTACGACTCTGTACCACGCAGTACCCCACCCGCCATCGCAAGCAAGTCATGTCAGGGGTAGCAACCTGGTAGCCTCACGCTGCAGCAAGTCCATCCCGCTTTGCGGCGGGCTCTGGTGAATACCGGGGGCTACTTAGATTCCGTTCCCTGGCGTGGCTTAACTATCATCACTAGCGGTGGTCCAGCGAATCCACCAATCCCTCACAGAACAATCTGGCCATGGATTCTGCCAGGGTACTTTTGCCCGAGCTCCGGGACGTCACGACGGCCGTCGCCCAGCAGAGCCAGCGTATTGACCAGCTCGCGGCCATGATGCAGAACCTTGCGGCCCGTCTACCTCCGCTTGTGGCTGCTGCCGTCCCGCCTGCACCTGTTGCTCCTGCAGCCATGGCTCTACCAGCTCCTGCATCGGGACCTTCTCTTCATCTGCCGCTCCCTTCACTTTATGATGGAGACCCCAAGAAATGCCGAGGCTTCATCAGCCAATGCTCCATCCACCTTGAGCAGTTGGGGCATCAATTCCCTACCGTGCGGGCTAAGGTGGCCTTTATAATTAGCCTCTTATCTGGGGAAGCCTTGGCCTGGGCCACTCCGCTATGGGACCGAGGAGATCCGTTGACGGCAAATCTACATACTTTCCTCCAGGGGTTCCGCACTGTCTTCGAGGAACCTGGCCGCACCTCCTCCGCTGCCGCAGCTCTGCTCCGTCTCCGTCAGGGCGACTCTACTGTGGGTCAGTACTCCGTGCAGTTCCATACCCTAGCCTCTGAGCTGGACTGGAATAATGAGGCTTTGGTGGCGACCTTCTGGCAAAGCCTTTCTGGGCGTATTAAAGATGAGCTCGCTGGTCGGGACCTGCCATCCGCTCTGGACGAACTGATTCAGTTGGCCACGCGAATTGATATACGGTTTGCCGAGAGACAATAAGAACTCCGCCTCCAACGGGAGGTCGCCCGTACACGCCGGCTACCTCGTCTGGCTCCCGTTTTCCAACAACCTCCACTTCCTCCATCAATGGTTCTTGAGGATGAACCCATGCAGGTCGAGAGAGCCCACCTGACCCAGGAAGAACGCTTGCAGCGGCGTCTGAGGCAGCTATGCTTTTACTGTGGCAGTTCTGGCCACTTCATTGGGGACTGTCCGGTGTTCCCGGGAAACTCTCGCACCTAGGGCTCGCAGGAGAGGCATCCCTAGGTGTCAGTGCGGCCTCTCCCCGTCTGACCATTCCCATACTCTGTGGAGTTTCGCCGGACAGCACCTTTCAAGCCACTGCCTTCCTTGATTTGGGGTCCGCTGGAAATTTTATCAGCCACGCACTGGTGTCCAAATTTCGCCTCCCAGTGACCCCTCTGCTGAAACCCATGTTCGTCTCCTCCGTCAGTGGCGAATGACTAAAGGACGCTATTCGGTTCTGCACTGCGCCCCTCACCTTGCAGATTGGCACCCTACACAAGGAGAATCTGAGACTTCTCGTTCTGCCTTGCTCCTCTTCTGAAATCCTCCTGGGCCTCCCTTGGTTATAATGTCTTTTCCGAAAGACAGGCCGAAACTCTTCCCCCGCACCGGCCCTTCGACTGTCCTATTGACCTGCAACCCGGTACTACTCCTCCCCGAGGCAGAGTCTACCCTCTTTCTGTCCCGGAGACTAAGGCTATGTCGGAGTATATCCAGGAGAATCTCCGTAAAGGCTTCATTCGCAAGTCTTCGTCACCTGCGGGGGCCGGTTTCTTCTTTGTTGAAAAAAAAGATGGTGCTCTCCGGCCCTGTATCGATTATCAGGGACTTAACAAAATCACTATAAAAAATCGATACCCCCCGCCTCTGATCTCGGACCTTTTTGATCGCCTGCGGGGCGCAAAGATTTTTTCCAAGTTGGATTTACGTGGAGCATACAACTTGATTATCTGACCACGAACCTCTGCCACCCGTCCTGACCTCCTGCCTGTGCCCGAATACGTCCCTGGATTACGATTCTATACCACGCATTACCCCGGCCGCCATCGCAAGCAAGTCACGTCAGGGGTAGCGACCTGGTAGCCTCACGCCGCAGCAAGTCCATCCCGCTTTGCGGCGGGCTCTGGTGAATACCGGGGGCTACTTATACTCCGCTCCCTGGCGTGGCTTAACTATCATCGCTTGCGGTGGTCCAGCGAATCCACCAACCCGTTACATCCCTTCATTCTGAAAGCTCATCTTTGTAGTGAGAAAACCCCTTTAATATCATGGGGAAAGGGCGAGGAGTATTTGTGGATGGGGAAACTTTTCCTTCCCGGAAAAAAGGCCATTTGATGATTTATATAGACATTTCACTACTGTAGGACATTTGTAGCCATGTGACATGTCTCATTGTCTTGCTGCAAGATCCCATCCTCCCCAGGGAAGACAATCAGCATGTATGGGTGTATGTGATCTGCAAAGATAGATTCATATCAAGTTCAGTTGCGAGTGCCTTCCACATGGATGAGTGACCCAGAGAATGCCACAAAAATATTCCCCAGACCATAACCCTGCCACCACCAGCTTGTGTTCTTCCAGCAGTGGTTGCAGCGTGACTTTTCTCTGATGTTTCCTGTCTGATACGCCAATGACTATAGGTTTGATGAGCCAGAAAATGTGATTCATCAGTTAAGGCAACTCTTTGCCAATCACTAACAGTCCAATTTTGATACTGTCGTGAAAATTAATGCATTTTCTGCTGATGCAACTTGGTTATGGTCTGTGTTGGAGCCTCATATGCAGTAGGGTTCGCTAAACGGTTGTTGTAGACACACATCGGGTCACCCTCCCAGGTCTATTTTGGTGGTGAGCTGCTCCACTAAAGCATTTGTCCACCCTTGAACATGTTAGTAGCCAACGTTCACCTATCACATCAGTAACACGTGGTGCTCCGCAGTTTCCATGTCATTTATTTACAATGGAGTAATTTGTCTACTCATGATCCACTTTCTCCCAAGCAACATGCGAACAGTTGACAAACTACACAGTTTTAGAAATACTGTCACCTTTGGCCCGAAAGCCAGTAATTGTCCTTTATAGCAGCAAGAGACTTGTACACTCAGCCTATCACACACTTTATATATCCACCAAGCCAGCTCACCACGTCACTTTCTATCAATGCTGATGTCGAAAGTAGGAAGTGTCACAGTCCCACCTCTGCAACTAATATTGCTATTAACCCCTTCACGACCCTGGGCGTATGAGTACGTCCCAGGGCCGCGACCCCCCCCGCACAGCCACCGGGTGTTAGCGGCAAATCGCCGCGAACACCCCGCAGTAACAGCGCCGGCGGGTGGCTCCGCGTGCTGCCGCTGTTTTACCCATCAGGCGCCGCGGCAAAGATTAACGCCGATCGGTGCCGCGCACCGATCGGTGCGGTGATCGGCATAAGCGCAGCTATGCTGCGCCGATCCGATCAACGGGCATTGTGGTGGGGAGCCTTGTGAAGGCTCCCGTCACTTACCCTGGGCGGTTTGCCCCACTTCCGTCCGCAGACAGGAAGTGGGGGAAACCGCCATCTTTTGTTACACCCTAATGCATTGCCATATGCAATGCATTAGGTTGTATTAACAATCGCGCCACTAGTGGTCAAGTACCAGGTGGCCTCAATGTTACAGTAAAAAAAAAAAAAAATAAAGTTTTAAAGTGCAAAAAAAAAAAAAAGTATTTAAAAGTTCAAATCACCCCCTTTCCACATTTTACAAATAAAATATTTAAAATAATAAAAAAGTTACACATATTTGGTATCGCGTGTCCGAAAAAGTCCGATCTATAAAAATATAACATTCATTTATCCCGTTACGCTGAACACGTAGAAGAAATAAAAATTCCAAACGCACAAAATTGCGTTTTTTGGTCATTTTACGTCGCTCAAAAAATGGAATAAAATGATCAAAAAAGTCGCATGCATTCCAAACTGCTTGCGATAAAAAGTAACTTCAGGCCGCAAAAAATGCCCCTCACTGATCGTCCGTAGGTGTTAGTACAAAAAAGTTATTGTTCGCACAAAATGGCGCCGTTGCGACAATTTCAAAAATAGAAAATGTTTGGAATTTTTTTACGGTACCAAAACATAACGGAAACCCTACATGTTTGGTATTCCCGGATGCGTAACAACATGAAGAATACAAATAACACTTTTTTACCGAAGATTGAACGGTAAAAGAAAAAAACCCCCAAAAATGGCGAAAATACATTTTTTTCTCAATTTTTTCCCTTGGAATTTTTTTTTTCAGTTTCCCCCGTATTTTATGTATTGGGGTAAAAACCCTTAGAAAGTAATCTTGTCCCGAAATTTTAAAAACCTATGTGTCTATGTAGGGGAAAAAATAAAGAAGTTACGGCTTTCAGAAGGCGAGGAGGGAAAAAGAAGTGTCACCAAAAAAAAAACGCCGGGTCCTTTGGGGTTAAAGCAAAAGTTTTTAAGTTAGGATCAGACAAAAGTTTTTGTAAAAGCAACCATTTGGCTATGTTCCACGGTGTATTTGCGGGGCGTAATTTCGCCCCCAAATTTTGCCTGAGACCCGGGGGCGGGGCGGGGGGAGGGGGGCTGAGAGGGGGCCCGGGACTTCGCGGGCCCTTTCTGAAAATTTTAGCGGCGCGTATTTGGGCCTGTAATTCACATGTCAATTTTTCTCCCCCGGCGGGTTCGCGGGGGGGGGAGGGAGACGTAATCCATAGTTTCTATGGAACTGTGAATTCCGTAATGATGGGACGTTTTGGCCCCGTAATTTGGCACTTCGGCGCGTAATTCGGACCGAAATACGTCCCAAAACTTAGCCGTGGGGAAAAAGCTTTATAGCAAGGGCTCCATAAATAATTTTGGCCCCCATATACCCGGAGGCGGGGCCGGACCACCCCCAAAACCCTTTCCCTGTCTCTCCATGTTAACAGATCCCTTATGTAAAAAAAAAATGATCAAGGCCCCTGAAAGGAGTAAAGCCAATAATGCCCAGATGGTATTTTTGATCATGAGTCACTTAAAGTGAATCTGTTGGGTCTTTATCTGAGAGCAGAATTGGATAGGTGGGGAGGAAGAGAATTGAATTCAGGGATATACAATTGATATTATTTAGCATTTTAATATATAAAAATTTAAATTTTGCCGGGAGCTGAACCCAATCCATACATGGCAGTGTGTATGACAGCAGTTGGTATTGCTGTATTTTATCATGCCTCCCAAAAAAAAAAAAGATTAAAAAGTCATATTTTCTCCAGAATAACAACAGTAAAAACATAAACTCAGCCTGCAAAAACAGAAAAATAGAAAAAGTTATGGCTCTCCTCTGGTCAGTTGATAGCTTACACACAATGATAAGAATCTCCTGAGTTACAAAGCGAAAGTAAAACCTGTTCCCCTGTAATACTGAGGGAAACCCTCTGCATTGCTAATGACATGTATTTGAGAAAAGTCTTATAATTTCATCTACTATCAATTTTTGTGCGTTTGTTTGGAGGTGGTAGGTACTCTTTAAGTTTTGAAAAAAACATTGTAGTGCGTCAGTGATGGGGGGGATAGAAAAAAATGAAATACTGACCCTTAAAATACCACCATTCCAGCACTGAGCACTGATACCGGGGAGCCTGCCGTTTGCGCCACGATCATCAATATGAAGTAAAAAAAAACAAAAAACAATCTGGTCAATATTTCTAAAAATTTAAAATAAATGGCGCAGGTACTCCATCCACCCATCAGCAAGGTGGCCTCAGTTAAGATGGGGATCCACTCTAAATCACACCTTTCCAGGGTGTGAAGGTCTTAGGCTATGTTCACACGGCTTAATTTCGGGACGTAATTACGCGCCGCAATTACGCCGTGTGGACGGGGGCGGGAGCGGGGGAGTAAGCAGGGGGCCGGCACCTCGCCGGCCCATAGACAATCACTGCTAGCGGCACGTATACGCCGCTAGAAAGTGACATGTCAATTATCTCCCCGCCCGGCGGATTCGCCGGGCGGGGAGAGGAGACGTAATCCATAGTTCTCTATGAGAACTGGGAATCACCGTAATGAATGGGCCGTTTTCGGCCCGTAATTGGCGCACTTCGGCGCGTAATTACGGACCGAAATATGGCCCATTATAAGCCGTGTGAACATGCCTTTAACTGGGTCTTAACCAACATGAAGGCAGCTACTCGCCCATGCATACAATCCAAAGAACGCAAACATGGTCAGCACCACATGTGAACCTTCAGCCAATCACAGTGGTCAGTGGTCATGTGACATTCAAACAGGACGAGAACGCTGAGGCCTATGATTGGCTGCAGGGTCACCGCACATGACATCATCGGCCAGGAGCACCAGGACTGAAGCTGGAATGGAGACGGTTTGTATTTCACCCTCTCCCAAGCCTACTAGGCTATTTTTGTCAAAACTGGACAAGCCCATTAAGGGGACTTTGTCCTTCAGTGAAGGAATGTCGCCCAAATATAGTATAACACAAAATATACAGCAGGATACAGCAAGTGATTCACCAGAAATTCCTCGAGGATCCTACTCCATTTAATATTGGGATCCTATTTCAAATATTTTTTGTCATAGGAAAGCAACTAGAAAATTCCAGTGAAGAGCGTAATTATAAAATCAATGACCTCACTTCTGACAACTAATTTAGTGCTGTCCTCTTCCCGTGCCAATATCATACTGCCTCACTGACTCATATTACAGTATATGTGGCAACAAATAAAATCTGCTTACAGTCACATTTTACGGAATGACAGGAATACCGATAGCATGCAGCCAAATGGTAGGCATTAGCAGTCAGGACAGCAGCAATGATTGCAGATGGCAGGCGATAGGAATACCAGGGTCCTGTGTAAAAAACGCCATTAAAAATGAATGGGGAGGCTCGTCTATTAGCTAAAGCGGAGAGCAGCTACAAAGAGCAACACTTTCTCTGGAGGAACTAGCATGTCTATGAATTACACAGCCCATTGACTTCTATGGGTACTATGCAATTATTATTATTATTTATTTTAGAGCGTCCTTGGTTCCAGGGCGCTGTACAATCGGGCTGCATACATAACATAGGTCAAACAAGAGCAATGCTCCATATTTCCTGTGGGGGCACTGTAGAGAAATTTAACACTTGCTGCCAAATTCCATAACACCAACCCCAAAAACAAAAATCAAAACCCTCCATATATATGAGAAAACAAATAATGTAAAACAACCCCAACTTGTGTTTCACGGCTGGCTTCGTCACCTCATATATTATATGGTAACGAATTGTTTCGCTACCTACCTGGGAACTGACATATTGTAACACTGCCGTGTTAATAAAAACTTATAATAATATGTGTTCTACATTTTTTGTTTTCATCATATATAGAGGGTTTTGAATTTCTGTTTTTGGAGTTGACTGGTTTATTTTAAAATTCTTTCTTTGCAATTTCGGCTACTGGCCCGTATTTGAATTGTTGTTGCAGCTTGTATGATCCTGTGCGGGAAAGCGAGGCAGCCTGGGGAAACAGTTTAAACCAATAAAGGCCCCCTCTCTTTTTTCCCCAGAGCACTTTGAAATGAAAGGGGTGCTTGATTGGGTTCATGGCTCTTTTTTGTTTTCTTTTTGGGTTTCCCTTGAGGGTTTGGGGGCTAGGGGGACAAAAAGTGAGTTTTAGACCTAGACAGTGTTCATACATCTGGCCCTTAGTATACCTTCCAGAACCAAAAAAAGAAATCCTTGCTCTCTTATTAAGATTGTGTTCCCATCATATATTTTGATCGTATATTGATAGGGATATCAAAGTCTGATTGGGTTCCACTCTGCCTCGTACGGGTTTGTCACCCTTTCTACCGCATAGTATCTAAATATATCAAGCGATCCTGCATGTACTTCTAAGAAATGTTTCTAAGAAAAAATGCCCGGTTAATGATTTCAAAATTGGGGGGGGCTCTTTCCAAAACGTGGAGCTTTTTTAGGGGAAGGGTTTTGTTTCTTGCTTTCAGACTGGAGGGAAAAAAATTGTGCTGAAGTGGTGGAAGTCGGACCGGGGGATGGAATAAAAGTATGGTTTGTGGGCTGGGGCCTAGCCTCAGGCCATGGGTAGTGAGGGATGTTAATGTTTAGTTAGAGTTTTTATTGTGCGTACCCTACAATGACCTGATACTTTGTGATGAATAAAGAACAAAGCTGATTGACCACCAGATTGTCAATTTATCCCTTGGATTAGAGTAAGTCCTACTATATAAATTATTTATATATATATATATATATATATATATATATCCACAGTATACAGTATATTGAATTTAATAAGGGAAATAATACCCCACGCATATAACCTATTAGGCCCCTTGTCTATTATCCAAAGCACTAAGAAACTGCAAGGTGCGTTACTTACTCCAGAGGACACCACAAGTCCACACATTACCCAGGCAGGTCATTCATTTTAATGGCAACTGTGTAATGCTTTATTTCCCCTGTGGAGGCGCTGCAGTAAAATACAACACAAAAGATCAGAGCGGATCAATGTCTAGTTATCATTTTAGTGCCAGGAGTTACTTCTTAAAAAATGGACTTAAATGGTTAAAAGGCTGTTCTATCAGGATAACCCCTCTTCATTATAAGAGCTTGTCCATGTGGATTTTTTTTTTATTTATGCTGGTGCTGCATTACTAAAACAAAAAAAAAATGGAGACAGGAATTCTGGCTGCTCTGCCTTCCAGCAACCAACACTGAAAGGAGCTTGAATAAGACAGTAGCAGGCATAGACACATACGGAGGAGCTAATGTACCTGAGAAACAGGTCCTCATCTACAGCCCTGTTATTGGGCAGATCTGCAGGATTTCAGGAGTCAGATCCATACTGATAAAACATTCATAGACTACCAATAGCCAGGGCCATCTTTTCCAGTGGGCACACTAGGCAGTTACCCGAGGGCCCCCGAAGTATGGGGGCCCCAGGTGGTATATGTTTGCCACACGAATACAAGAAACACACCTGGATCCCTTGGTTGACTTTGCTTATTTAGCTGTTTGTGTGTTTTTAGGATGTGCAAACAGTTAAAAAACATGGAGAAGGGAGCCAAAGGCTCCCTGCCCTGCCAAATAGTCTTGTAGGCTGCAGGCTGCCAGTGTCCAAAGATAAGTGGCGTGATAATATGGGTGTGCTTGGGGGTGCTCGAGGCATGATCTAGTGTGATGTCATGTACTTAGGCAGGGCCCTGCCAGGGCCGCCGTACAGGGGGTATAGCCGGTACTCCTGTACAGGGCCCGGTGGAATAAGGGGGCCCGCCGCATGCAGGTCCCCTTATTCCTCATGGCAGAGCGACACCCGGCGGCGCAGCCGCCGAACCAGGCTCGGGTTGGCCCACTGCGTGGGCCCCGAGCTCCTGTGGGCCCCGGAGGCAGTGCCGCCACTCACCGGGGCCTGACCGCCACATCCGGTCTCCTAACGCCCGGGTCCTGTGTCCCGAGCGCTCAGAGACTGAGCCCGGGAGTCGGGGACTAATGTCCCCAGCTCCCGGGGCTGCGCGGTGTCAGCGGAGCCGAGTGCCGCTAACGCTCCGCTCCGCTGATCGCCCTGGCAGGTGTAAGACGATAGGCCTCAAGCCTGCCAGGCACCGGCCCCTACTAGTGACGTAGGCGCGCGGTGACGTCACATCACCGCGCCGCCTATGCATTGAGCCAGTAGAAGCCGGCAGGAGCGGGAGCGAGGTAAATGGTTGTTTTTTGTTTTTTTTAATATATATAAGGAAGGGGGCCCTGACTCTGCCTAACGCTAAAGGGGGCCCCGACTCTGCCTAACGCTAAAGGGGGCCCCGACTCTGCCTAACGCTAAAGGGGGCCCCGACTCTCCTTACACATAAAGGGGGCCCTGACTCTGGGCCCAAAGCTAAAGGGGGCCCTGACTCTGCTAACGCTAAGGGGGCCCTGACTCTGCCTAACGCTAAAGGGGGCCCTTTACTCTGCCTAACGCTAAAGGGGCCCTGACTCTGCTAAACGCTAAAGGGGGCCCTGCTCTTTTTCCTAACGCTAAAGGGGGCCCTGACTCTGCCTAACCTTTAAAGGGGCCCTGACTCTGCCCCAACGCCTAAGGGGGCCCTGACTTGCCTAAGCTAAAGGGGGCCCTTACTCTGCCAACAGCTAAAGGGGACCCTGACTTGCCTAACGCTAAGGGGGGGCCCTGACTCTGCCTAACGCTAAAAAAGGGGCCCCGACTTGCCTAACGTAAAGGGGGCCCGACTTGCCTAACCTAAAGGGGGCCCTGACCTGCCCAACGCTAAAGGGGGCCCGACTCGCCAACCCAAAGGGGGCCTGACTTGCCCAACGCTAAAGGGGGCCCCGACTTGCCTAACGCTAAAGGGGGGCCCCGACTCTGCCCAACGCAAAGGGCCCCGACTCTGCCTGCTAAGGGTCCCTAAAATTGCAAAAACCCAAAAAGGGGGGTTTTTTTCTGTAAAATTGTTGTGTGGGGGACTAAAAGACATGGGGAGCCTGAAGGGCTTGTGGCTTGTGATGGGGCCCCATTCCCAAACTAATCCTCATTTTTAATATTTTTCCAGATGCCCTTGTTTTTTTGCCCAACAGTGATGGGGAGCAGAGTGTGCCAGGTTGTGTTGGACATTTAGAAAATGTGGGAGCCCGCCTGGTCTTAGTATGGGTGTCACAAAAGGTTGTAGCCGCATGGGTACCACACGTATCTATATTTATGGCAACTTTTGTATCGCCCTTATTATATGCAATTTTTAGTCCGGGGAACACCTCCCTATGCCCTGCGGTTTTTGAGTGATTGTTTTATTATTTATTTGCATCTGTGCAATTCCCCCATGCATTTTTCGCGGCTTTTTCTGCTGCTGGGGTTTTAAAAGGTGTTAAAGTTGTGTGCGGTTTTTTTTTTTGTCTAGCAATTAGTGACATGGATCTTTTTCCCAGTCAGCATAAATGGAGAGTTGGCTAGGGTTTATGTTTTTCAGCCATTGAGCTGTTAACAAGCCCCAAAGAACTGGAGTGTTTTTTAACCCTAAAGGGGGGCCCCGACTCTGCCTAACCCTAAAGGGGGCCCCGACTCTGCCTAACCCTAAAGGGGGCCCCGTTCGCCCAACCAAAAAGGGGGCCCCCCCTGCAAAACCCAAAGGGGGCCCCCCACCTTTTCCTAACCCTAAAGGGGGCCCCGCTCACCTAAACATAAAGAGGGCCCCCACTCTACCTAAAATAAAAGGGGGGCCCTGACTCTACCCAAACATAAAAAGGGGCCCCGGCTACCTACAAGCCAAAAGGGGACTCTACCTGCACACTAGCTAAGGGGGCCCTGACTACCTACAAACTAAAGGGGACTCTACCTGCACATAGCTAAAGGAGGCCCCCGACTTCCTGCACATTAGCTAAAGGGAGGCCCCTAACTACCTGTATACTACCTAAAGGGCCTGCTTGTCTACCTGGGGGCTATTTACCATACATGCCAACTCTCCCGTTTTTGGCGGGGGGGTCCCGCTATTTGGGGTCCCCTCCCGCCCTCCCGGGGGGAGTTGGCATTCCTCCCGCCGCCAGCAGGCGGCGGGGGTTCTTTAAGTGGACGCGGCGACTGAGTAAGCGCTAGTGCGCTATCTGGCCCCGCCGGGGCCGCCCCTACGGCGGGTAAAGCGGCCGCTGCGCCCGCTTCACCCCCCCGGAGTCTTGCTGTGCAGGGGGAGGCCGGGGGGATCGTTCCTCTCCTCCCTCCTCCCCCTGTATGTCCGGCGCCGCTGTGTGCGCCGTACATACAGGTCAGCGGCGCAGGGGAAGTGACGCGCGGATGCTCTCACTTCCCCCTGCGCCGTTGAGGAGATCGCCCGGAGCGGCCGTGTGCAGGGGCTGGTGAGGTAAGTGGGTTTTATTATTTTATTTTTATTAGCTATATGGGGGGCTCTGCCTGGCAACAATGGGGGCACTACCTGGCAACAAGGGGGGCACTACCTGGCAACAAAGGGGGCATCTACCTGGCAAAAAATGGGGGCAACTACCGGGCAACAGAAGGGGCAACTACCCGGCAACAATGGGGGCACTACCCGGCACCAGAGGGGCACCTACCTGGCAACAATGGGGGCACTACCTGGCAACAGAGGGGGGACCTACCCGGCAAAAGAGGGGGCACCTACCTGGCAACAGAGGGGGCATCTACCTGGCAACATGGGGGCATCTACCTGGCAACAATGGGGGCACTACCTGGCAACAGAGGGGGCAGCAACCTGGCAACAAATGGGGGCACAAACCCGCAACAACGGGGGCACTACCTGGCAAACAATGGGGGCACTACCTGGCAAACAATGGGGGCACCTACCTGGCTAACAAAGGGGGGCACCTACCTGGCTACAAGGGGGCATCTACCTGCCTGTAAGGGGCACTACCTGCTTATGGGGGGTTACTACCTGGCTATAAGGGCATCTACCTGGCTTTCTTCCAAAGCCGTTATGCAGTTAGGTGGAGTGGGTGTGGCTTTTTGAAGGGGCGTGGCATACCGACAAGATGGGCGTGTCCATGCAAATTTTTGCCGCGGCGCGCTACGCGTGCCGCCCACTGAAATCTCCTGCTTTTTCATTTTCAAAAGTTGGCAACTATGCTATTTACCTACCTACCTGTGGCTAGGTACCCACCAAACTATCTAATTACCTGGGGCCTTGCCTATTTGCCTACCTACCTAGGGTCTTGTCTACCTACCTGGTAATATAATTGAGAGGGCAGCAGCTCATAGTTGTAGCATTATCTCCAGGGGGTTAGTCGTCTCCCCACTCTCCAACCCCTTAGGATACTAGGCCTCTAAGTTATGGCTTGTACCTGTTCTTCCACCCCTGGGAAGTTTGTAGAGAGGTGGGAATGGGTAAAGAGGTGCTGGAAAATTGAGGATTCTAAGATATTTGTGTGTAATTTCTGCAGGGATGAGTTGTGACCGGGACAAGTCATCGTGGTGGTGTGGAACGGATGCAGAAGAAAAGGGAATAAGAACGACTCAAGAGAAGAGAATGACTCATCAGATAGGACGTCTCCGGTGAGTTCCTGATTTCAGGGGTTATTTTACTTCTATATTGGATCAGTGCTGTATTCACTGTAATGTGATGTGACCCGAGCTGGTGTCAGATCACTATGTGGTCTCCATATGGCGGTGTTCTAGGTTATATCGGCGTTAGTATAGTGGCAGTGTACATGTGTCCCTGTTTGTAAAAGTGAGGGAACACCTGACCCTGTGATAGGAGTTAGACTTTCTTTCTTGCTGGTGTTTATTTTAGAAGGTGGTGAGGTGCGTGACCAAGGGAAAGGGGGAGGGAGATATTGGATGTGGGCCGGTGAGGGATAATGGATGGAGCTACTTAGCCCTGTGTCTATGATATGCTAGACTGACATATGTGAGACAGACAGATATGTGACTTACTTGGTATAGTACTACACAATACAGTTCTTTTTTGCATACTGTATTATGTGGTAAAATGGGCGCATTTATATCCTAGAGGCAGGTTTTTTTTTGCTGGGGGCGGGGCGATCGTGTTGCTGGGGGCGGGGTTTACAGAGGGGGGGGGCCTGGTGCTTCAGCTGTATGGGGCCCTGAAATTTCTGTTGGCGGCCCTGAACTGCAGTGCTGTTCCCAGGGGCCCATAATTCTATTAAGACGGCTCTGCCAATAGCGAGTGGCAGGGAACGCTCTAAAAGAGAACTTGTCAGTTCTCCTGGCATATCTGTTTTCTTAAATAAATTAAAATCTTCATAAAATAAAAATTTGGAGCATTTTCCTAGAATTCTGTGTTGTTATTGCTCCTGGAAATGTATGAATACATTGAAAACTGGGCATTACCAGTTGCAGGTGTGTGCCCACACATTCTGACTTTGTCCAATGAGTGCTGACAGCATCAGTCACATCCCCAACTGGTCACAACCACTTGTTAATTTATTTATGAATTTCTACTACTGTAGGAGTTAGAAAGTCCTCATAAAAGATGATCCAGAATTGTTATTTTATAGGTAAGACAAGTATTTTATTAAGGGAAAGTGAAATGTCCTCTTTAAGGGGGTTGTACAGGATTAGAAATGCTTTTCTTTTTAGAAACAATAACACTCCTATCTGTCTTGCCTGGTATTGTGGCATGGCTCCATTGAAGTGAATGAGGCTGAGTTGAGCTGTAATACCACACACAACCTGTGGACAGGGGTGGCACTGTTTTTTGAAAAAAGCGGCCATGTTTTGCCAACACTGTACAAGTCCTCTATGCCTGTGATAATACTGCCCCCTACGGGAAGGAATATGAGAACAAGCAGCAGAATTTTCTTTGACTGGCTGTCTAACTAGCAAGAATAGATCTCTCAGCAGTCATTTTACCCAGACAGGTAGCAATGTTTTTAGGACAATGGAAAACTACAGCAGTAACAAAGGTCAGGGAAATATGGCTTAGAGGGCAACACAATGTACGGCTGGGCTTCGTGTTGGTCGCATTATTTCAGCAGGTTTTGCTGGTTTACAGCATAATTTTATGAAGAAATCAACTTTTCTGATTTGTACTTTTTATTTTAGCTGTTTGCTGTTTATGAAACAAGCAGGTTTTATGGATATTTTTTCTCAGTAAAGTAACACTAAAATACTGTATATAATTTTTTTAAAACGTGTAACAGTGCAAGAGTGTCCCTAAGTGGCCAAAATAGGAACTGCTCACTTTCATGGGTTTCTTTACTTTTGCAGTATACAAGTGTCCTTCTGCTTATAAAAATCTGTAGTGACCATCACATTTGTCATCTACATTTATCGTCTGGAAAACATGATCAAAGCCCTCCATTGCCGGACAGAAACCAAATTCATTTGTTCATTTGGCCTCTGTTTGGCTTGTAAATGGTATTTTGGGCAGGGTGAAATTACTTTACCACTTCTACTGTACAACTAACAGGTCTTGCTGTTGCCTTCTGAGGATTTACTGATCCAATTCTAAGAGGCCCTGGTTGGAAGTTAGTATTCTTGAAAAGGATGGAGATCTACAAGCATTAATAGGTTTCAGGAGTTTAACAGCATGTTTAATGTCAGTACTTGAACAGAGTGGTGGTCCCAAGACAGATACTGATTACCTATCTACAGACAATAGAGTGGTGGTCCCAAGAGAAACATTGATCACCTATCTACAGCTCTGAGTAGAGTGGTGGTCACAAGAAAGACACTGATCACCTATCTACAGGTTTGAATAGAGTGGTGGTCCCAAGATAGACACTGATCACCTATCTACAGACATGACTAGAGTGGTGGTTCCAAGAGAAACACTGATCACCTATATACAGCTTTGATTAGAGTGGTGGTCCCAAGAAAGACACTGATCACCTATATACAGGCTTGAATGGAGTGGTGGTCGCAAGGTAGACACTAATCACCTATCTACAGGCTTGAATAGAGTGGTGCTCCATTCACTCTCCATACAACTTATGGAGACAATAGACCCCATTTTCAGTGATCAGTGGTAGTCCCACTACATGCTTGAATGGAGTTGTGGTCCCAAGACAGATCCTGATCACCTATCTACAGGATTGAATAGAGTGGTGGTCCCAAGAAAGACACTGATCACCTATCCAAAGGATTGAATAGAGTAGTGGTCCCAAGATAGACACTGATCACCTATCCACAGGATTGAATAGAGTAGTGGTCCCAAGATAGACACTGATCACCTATCTACAAGCTTAAATGGAGTAGTCATCCCAAGTCATCCTTCAATGGAATGGTACAGATAGACAAGACCTACAGTCGTTACTAGAGTGGTGGTCCCAAAATAGATCATCTATTCTTATCATCTATCTACAGTCTTGAGTGGAGTGGTTATCCCAAGATAAACACTTTCCACCTGCCTATAGGCTTGAATAGATTGGTGGTTCCAAGACAGATGCTGATCACCTATCTATAGGCTTGAATGGAGTGGTGGTCCCAAGATAGATATTGATCACCTATTTACATATGTGAATAGAGTGGTGGTCCTAAAAGAGACACTGATTATCTACATACAATCTTGAATGGAGTGGTCTTTCCAAGATAGACACTGATCACCTATATATAGGCTTGAATGGAGTGGTGGTCGCAAGATAGACACTAATCACCTTTCTACAGGCTTGAATAGAGTGGTGCTCCATTCACTCTCCATACAACTTATGGAGACAATGGACCCCAGTTTCAGTGATCAGTGGTAGTCCCACTACATGCTTAAATGGAGTTGTGGTCCCAAGACAGATCCTGATCACCTATCTACAGACATGAATTGAGTGGTGGTCCTTAATGAGACACTGATCACCTATCTACAGTCTGAAATTGAGTGGTCATCCCAAGATAGACACTGATCACCTATCCACAGGATTGAATAGAGTGATGGTCCCAAGAAAGACACTGATCACCTATCTAGAGCCTTGAATAGAGTAGTGGTCCCAAGATAGACACTGATCATCTACAGGCTTAAATGGAGTAGTCATCCCAGGTCATCCTTCAATGGAATGGTACAGATAGACAAGACCTACAGTCGTTACTAGAGTGGTGGTCCCAAAATAGATCATCTATTCTAATCATCTATCTACAGTCTTGAGTGGAGTGGTTATCCCAAGATAGACACTTTCCACCTGCCTACAGGCTTGAATAGAGTGGTGGTTCCAAGACAGAAGCAGATCACCTATCTACAGTCTTGAAAAGAGTTCTGGTCCCAAAATAGATACTGATCACCTATCTATAGGCTTGAATGGAGTGGTGGTCCCAAGATAGATATTGATCACCTATTTACATGTGAATAGATCGGTGGTCCTAAAAGAGACACTGATTATCTACATACAATCTTGAATGGAGTGGTCTTTCCAAGATAGACACTTAATACCTATCTACAGTTTTGAATGGTGTGGTGGTCCCAAGACAGATACTGATCACCTATCTACAGGCTTGAATTGAGTGGTGGTCCCAAGATATACCCTGATCACCTACCTACAGTCATGACTAGAATGGTGGTCCCAAAATAGATACTTATCAACTATTTACAGTCTTGAATGGAGTGGTCATCCCACGATAGATACTGATCACCTACCTACAGGCTTGAAGAGAGTGGTGGTCCCAAGAAAAACAATGATCACCTATTTTCAAGCTTCAACAGAGTTGTGGTCCAAAGACAGACACTTATCGGCTATATGCAGGCTTCAATGGAGTGGTTGTCCCAAGATAGACACTGAACATCTATCTACATGCTTGAATGGAGTGGTGGTCCCAAGATAGATTCTGATCATCTATCTGCAGACATGACTAGAGTGTGGTCCCAAGAGAAACATTGATCACCTATCCACAGTCGTGACTAGATTGGTAGTCCCAAACTAGATACTGATCACCTGTCTACAATCTTGAATTGAGTGGTGGTTTCAAGACACTGATCACCTATCTACAGACTTGAATAGAGTGGTGGTCCCAAGATAGACACTGATAATAATAACCTTTATATATCGTCAACATATTCCACAGCACTTTACAATGTAGAGGGTATACGTACAGACATTACACATTAAAAAGTATTTAAAGATGAGACACAAGGTATGAGTTCCGCTCCCAAAAGTTTTCAATTATTAGGGGTATGGGGGAACGAAGGGTAAGAAGTCCAATTTACAATGGTCCGCCAATTTTTTAAATATGGGTTATTTAAAAAAAAGTATGTTAAAACTGATCACCCATCCCAGCTTGAAAAGAGTTTTGGTCCCAAAATAGACACTGATAAACCCGTTTCTTTGAATGAGTGGGCTCCATTCACTCTCCATAACTTAGGGGCAATGGACCCCCTTTCAGTGATCAGTGGTAGTCCCAGCAGACACTTGCCCATCCCATGGGTAAAAAAGGGAAAAACCCCTAATCAAAAACAAATGCCTATGTGCCCCTTTTGGGGCACAAACCCATGACGGAAACCCAACATACCCTATCACAGTCAGTGTGGTCCATCATAAAATGGATTCTCACACCACCTCAGTTATGGAGGCTCTAAACAAAACCTCTGATGCAGGTATGAATCAAGCCGAACTATTTTTCCTACACCGATCATCATAAATGATGTCACAAATTTATTGTACAGGTTGTTACAATCGAGAGGATGTTATTTTGTGTCTTGGGACTTTTTTTAATTGGAAAAAAAAAAATGTTCACCTACCCTTTTTTCGGGAAAAAGACGCACTTTTTTCCCCCCCAAATTTGGGGGGAAAACCCGGGGGGCACTTATAGCTCGAAACTCCAGAGTGTGTGGGGGGGGGGGGGGGGGGAGGGGAGGTGGGTTGGCTTCCCGCAGCATCCTCTTTCGAAAACCCCTGCTGGGAAAAAGAGACTCAATGCGGCGGGGGGCGGCAGGCTTCCCCTGCGGGGGGGCCCCACGTGGGGTACAGCAGGGGTGGGTCAGGATCCATCCCCCGCTTAAAACGCCATGTTAATGGGGGGCGGGCTGTGTACACCCCTCTGTTCGTCACCCCCCTGGCGCTGGAAACCTAATGCGGCTTCCAAAAAGCCTTGTAGTACACTGTTAAAAAACCCCGCCCCGGCTGGGTGTAATAGGTAATGAATGGAAACCCAGTCACGTACAAAAAGTATGCTGTACATAGGACAACGAAGTGTGCCCCCCAGTGGTAAATACCCCAGGGGACTGATTTTTAAAGTAAAAAAATTAAAAAAAAAAGTTTAAAACATCCCCCCTTTTGCCCTTTTACATATAAAAAAAAAAAATAAATA